>MVGT01000436.1:785652-857795 GCA_002174775.1 Macleaya cordata
AAAAGAACATTATATTTTAATGATGTCAGAGTTGGAGAAGAACATGTAACTACCATCACCATATTAGAGTGATGCATAGCCAACACAGACACACACGCTCACATACTTTTATATAACTCTAAAGACTTAAGCAAATGTTACATACAGATATACAAGTTGGTTACCTTCTTGGCGCCCACTTACACTCTCCACTTGTTTTCATATGGCCATTTAGCTACTATAATCATTAAGTTCAAACAAAATATAATGTACCAATGGATGAAGAGGCTAGATTGCATCAATTTTTTATTTTATCTACTATAGATTAAAATCATAAGATTTTTAGTTGATGGCTAAACAATAATCACAGTGATTATAATCTTTATAGTGCCTAATCAAAGAGTTTCAAGATGATAGAATAAGAGAAGTATCACTTAAACCATGTTTGTTTACAATTGAAATGAAGGGACCAACTAAGGCAAATCTATAAAAACATGTCAAATATGAGCTTCATGAACATTAAACTGAAAGTAAATGTACTTTAGGATAGCCTATCATTAACTAAAAAAGGGTTCAGAAGGAAAAGGATAGATGATAAAGCTACAAATTTTAAGCTACTAAAACCTGCCACCACCATTGGGTTCATGGAAACTACACAACTTTGACAAGAAACATTGACAGAGTATGGGAATTTCCATAACAATAGACCCTACATACCGAACTATAAACAAATTCATGCCAAAGACAGCAATTTATTTTATTGGTACTTGTCACCAAACTTAAAAGATCTAAAAAAGTTTGTAGCTTCCTCTTCCTCCTGCACTATGGCCAGTAGTTAGTACTCATGGTGCACGTGTTCCATGGTAGAAAAATTCCATAGTGAAACCTTAGCGGCCGCCAACTCTAACAGAAGGCCATTGCCTGAAATAAAAGTATCCAAAAGCATATTTGCTTAAAGAATCCAGTCCAAAATTGGATCCAATCACGATCTTGGGTCCTACATACTTGAGACAACAAGAACAAACTTTCAAAATTACACCAAAGCAAACTTAGTCTAACTCCAAAAAAACTAATGTAGGTAGGACTATAGGAGTTCAGACCCACAACTAATGTCAAACAAAAGCATCCCAAAATTCAGTTCTATTAACAGATTATTGGAAACAACAATTAGAAGCAGTGAAAAAAGGAAAATAAGATATAAAGATTGGAAACCAGATGCCATTCATTAAGTGGGACTTAGAGAAATCAGTCTAACAATTCTTTGAGCAACCAAGTCGAATCATACCTTTATAAACAGATTATTGGAGATAACAAAAACTAGAAGAAGCAGAGAAGATGAAAAGAAATAAGAGATAAAGATTGGAATTTGGAAATCAGGATCCCACTCATTAAGTGGGGCATCAAGAGAGCAGTCTAACTATTCTTTGACCACACCAATATCTTAATTATTTGAAGAATATGTTTACTAATATGATTCTAATAAAAAATGTCTACTAATATAATTCTTATAGATCACTTGCTAAATCTTAGTCCGAGCACAATAACGCAATTAGACTGAAATGAACTCGAGAGATATATAAGTATAAACTAAAACTAGCGTTGTTGGCAATCTTTGTTTTTATGGATGAAATGTGCTTCCATAAAGACTTCTATTGATATATTTTCAGAAGTGTTCAGCCCCAGTAACCAAGAGTGGCCTCAAACTTAAATCAGAAACAAGTTAAAATAAAACCAATATGGGAAGGAATCATACCCTTCACACTGTTTTCTCAGTTAGACAAGCTTTTCAAATGCTTTATCCCTCCTCTGGCTAAGGAAAGTCAAATCCTCTTGCAATGTGCTAATGTCATTGTCTATGGCTTTCAGTTCTTCCTCCAGATTCCTAATTTTTGCCCTATTTTTCTTGTTGCTCCTTTCTTACTCCATCCAAATCACCACCTATAAGCTACAATGAAATAATCCATGTGATTAGTCAAACATCAGATAAAAGGAATTCCCAATGAAGTTCAATTTGACTTTAAACTAAAATATGCCTTACTTTGACTTGGTCTTGAATAGCTTCTTTCTGGCCTAGTGAATCCTGAATCATGGCCTTCACAGCAGCATTAGCAATAACTAAATCCTGATTTTCATAAAAACCCTAGAAGAAATTCACAAAATCAAAGTACAATAAGGCTTTGGAGGTTAAATCTTACCTTAGGTGGCCTTAGATTTTTCCAATTTTCACCCGAAGTCACCTACTTCTTCTCTTCTTTTCCTGTAAAAAAAATAATCAGAAAAGCTAATTTGTGTTTAAACTCGCTAAAGATTTGATATACTTGTTAACAATTAAAATCAAAATCACTAATACTTTTAAAACTTTCTCATCTGTTAAAGCCCTCTTTGACCCTACTGTTAAAACCCTCTCAACTGTAAAACCCACTAAAGTGTTTAAACAATAGCTAAAGATCTGACCAAAAAATAAAAAGTAAACCTAGATAAAGATCTAGAAAAAGAAAAACCTAAGCTAAAGATATATCGGTGATAAAAGAGACATAAAAAGAGAGAAATGACTAATGAGCAGATGAAAAAGGGAGATGTAAACAATTTTTTGGTAAGCATAAACAACATGAGTTGTTTTTATTTAGTAAAAAAAAAAAAAAATCCTAACAATTTTTTTTAAACCATCTTATCTGTTAAAGCCCCCTAAAAGATCTATTAAAACACTCATCTATTAAAACCCTAGCTACAGATCTGATGAAATACACACAAAATATGAAGATCGAAAAGAAAAACAAAAGGCCTACGAACATGCCGTACCTGAAATGTCTAACAAAAGGCCTGAGAACAAAGGCTTATTTGCTGGTTTGTTGTTGATTTAGAAACCTGAGAGAGAGAGGGAGAGTTTAATTTGAGAGGTTTAGAGATCGAGAGACACTTTTGAGAGATTTAGATATCGAGAGAGAGAGAGAGAGAGAGAGAGAGAAATTTAGAGATCTCACCAACGCATGGAGCAGAGTGGTGGTGTCGCGCCTGTAGTAGTGGTGGTGGTGCCGTGCCTGTAGTGGTGGTGGTTCCGATTTCAACAAAACCCTAAATCCCTTAAACAAAACCCGAAAATCGATTAAAGATGGAGAGATTGAAATCAAAGCCTAAAAATATAAAATCAAACCAATTTTTAATGCGGATTTAGAGAACGAGAGAGAAATAAAGAGCGAGAGGGCTGACCTGCGTCTTGCGAAGAGGAGGGAAGAAGGTGGCGGGTGTGCTTTCTTCGCCTGGCTTCAACACAATAGAGAAAGTGAAAGTGTCTATTTTGGCGTTATAAGTTGGATAGGCTTATTTGGGTTTTTTTGGGACGGAATGGGCCGTAGCAATTGCTGAAAATATTTGCGGGAATTTTTCAGCGGGCTCGAAATTGAGTCGACCGCGTCCCGGTTAAATATTTCCGTCCATTGCGACGGATAATTAATTGCAAAACCGTAGCATTTGAGCACCATCAACGACGAAATAAAAGTCGTCACAAAAGGCCTCTCCGTCCTTCAAGAAAATGTAAGGCATGAATCCTTATTTGTGACGCCTAAATTTGTAGCAAAAGGGTGACCAGACCGTAGTAAGAACCCTATATTTGCTACGGTATCAAAATTCCGTAGCAACTGACCCTCTATTTGCTACGGTTTTTTCTAACCGTCACAAAAAACCCGTAGCAAAAGTCTGTCATTTTTGTAGTGGATGGGTTCGGGTTGGACGGGTTGACATAGCGAAAATATATATTCATAAATATAATTAACAAATGAAATAATAAAAAATTTGTTGTAGAATTGATGCATCTATATTGATGCTAAATTGCTAAAATGTAAAAAATCATAGGATTGGTACTTTATTAGTTGTACTGCAATTTTCAAATTTGATGCACAACATGTCCTCAACATGTCACATGGGACATCACACAGACAACTATTTCATAAGTGCCTGTGCTTCCTAGATTAAATGAGCTTCCCCCACCCCCATATATATATATATGCAGCTCATCAGTTCGTTATTATCTTGACAAATGCTCTTCAAAAATATAAATTTTGATAAATAAATTTATTACTCACCCACATATATACATTTTTTTTTGCTCCATATGTAGATGTTATTTTTTATCTACAAATTTAGACTAGTCATAGAACATTTAGCTAGATTACTCTTTATTTAAAAAATATAACATTCATTAGGAAGTTACATGTCTTAGTCTAGATTTGTAAGCAACTTTCTTTGTCCCAAAACTACCAGGCATGTTTTATTATATAGCTTTATATTGGACGTTAATCCATGTGTGGTCCATGCAAAGGTTACTTTAGATTAGACACATCTTTATGATAAAAAATTTAAAAAAAAAGAAAAAAGGTGGAGGTGTTTTTGTATGGGCCAGGGTTTTTCGATTTGACTTGTGACTCTTGAATCGACGTGCCATTTTGGTAGGAAAAAATTTGTGCAATTAAATCCAACTGGAACTGGTCGTCACCAGGTGGGGAGTGTAGGACAAGAGACAAATATCTAGGGCTTTGTCTATAATTAAAGACAACTCACAAGAGGCAAGATCTATTCTCATACTATCAATGTTTGAAAACGATCACAGTAGGGTACCGTTATGGTTATAACTGTTATGACGTAAAAATACCATAATAATAGAAAATAACCATTCTAATAATTTTTAATTTTTACAAAAAGGTTAAAATAAATTTTTTTATTTTTTTTATAAAATATTGGTTATTATGATAGTAAAAACGACCATTAATTATTATTTAACCGCATTATAATGATATAATATAAGTCATTATCGTTATAATTAAGGACAGTTTTTTAAATATTGCATACCATATAACTTTATTCATCCAATGAGTTTAAAATTTTTTATGAGATGGAATGAACTTGGTTGAATTTTATAAAGAATTGATCTAGTAATTTTGAATAATTTTTTTTATGAGGGAAGTTATTGCACTCCTCTTATAACGCTCCCTCTTGTGGAGTCCACATGTGATGCAGCTAAGGGCTGATTTTTTTAGAGGATGTTCTTCTCACTAGGTATATCATCATATTAAAAAATCAGCTCGTTTTAAAACCTTTAACCCCCTCAAATTACTTCTTAAAAATTGATAACTATTTGACCCCTCAAATAGTTACCAAATAGTTACTAATTTTTAAAGGTTAATTTGAAGGGATTGTAAGTTTTAGAACGAAGTGATTTTTTAATATGATAATATACATTGTGAAAAGAACATCCTCTAAAAAAATCACCCCCTAGTAGCGCCGTCTCTGAGATTTGGGGGCCCGAGGCAAACTTATAAAATGGGGCCCTTATATATTAATAGTAAAATTAGTAAATGTTAAAAAAAAATTAACTATCTCAAAACAATTTGTGAGGCACAATTAATATAGTTCTTGTATGAGATCCAAACTAATGTCAATGCAACAATACCTACAATCATACCCTAAAAATTCTTCTAGTAATGAAGCCACTCAAAAAAAATAAAGAAGAGCATGATCACTTTAATGTTGTTCTTCATAAATTTTTTTTGATGGGATTATACTAGCATAATCAAGCTTTGCTACTGACCAAAATTTTTAGGAGAGAAAGAGTCAAAGAGAGAATATTTGGGATTTTTAGTTTCACCTGAATGAAGAGTTCCTTTTTCTCTATCTCCTAGGTTTGATCGCATGAGAAAGAGAGAGACTTGAAAAGTAGAAGATGAAATAATGAACGAAATGGAAGAAGGGGCCCAATTTTTATATTCACTTGGAAGTAATTTTATAAAAATATTTTCACTTGGGTGTAATTTTGGGTTTCAACAAACAAACTAATGGGCCCAATTTTGTGTTCATTTGGGTGTAATTTTGAGTTTTGACAAACAAATTAATGGCCCAATTTTTATGTTCACTTAAGGGTAATTTTGTTAAAATATTTTCATTTGGGTATAATTTTGGGTTTGAACAAACAAAATAATGAATTTTTTTTAATACAACATATAATATAAAGAATATAATATTTTAGAGCCCTTCAAAGGTGGGGGCCCAAGGCGGCTGCCTTGGTCGCCTTGGGCCAAAGCCGGGTCTGGCCCCTAGATACATCGCATGTGGACCCCATAAGAGGAAGCCTTATAAGAAGTGTTCTAAGAGGGGTGCAATAACCTCCCTCATAGAATTTGAAGTTTGAGAACCCCTTGGATCATTTTTTATAGGCCCCACATAAATCATGTTTGCCTCGAAATTTATAATAAGATTAAAAAATATATAATGAACCATCCCACATCGTACTGGTTAATTATTACGTAATCTTCTTCTGTCTCCGTTTTTGTTGGTTTTAGTAAATGCTTTGTAATTTGTTTCCGTTTCTTTTGCTGTGAGTTCAATTTGAACTTACTTTGAATAAAATTTACCCTTTTCTATCCCACGCGCGTGTGAAACATGTGAGAGCAAGGACTCCAAATTAATTATTATATTTAACTTTTTCTTGGCGGTCGGATGTAAAATTAATATCCTTTTGATTCTGTAATTCCCCTCCCCAAACAAAAAGAGTTTTTTTTTTTTTTTTTGGTCGGTCCCAACTCATCCGAACACACAAAGGGGTCGGCATTTGAAGCTAGTTTTTTTTTGTGCTTTTCGGTTTTCACTGTAGTATATGGACGCTGCTATTTGAATATTGTAGAGAATGTTATAATTATAACATTGTATGTGGCGCTTAGGTGGCGCCTCAACTTTTTTGCGGGGCTGGGCCACTTCATTGAGTGATGTGGTAACAAATTCTAATTTTTCAAATTTATTTTTTTCCTCCTCAAAATGTGTGGAATCCCGAGGTAGTTTGATGATGTAAATTAAATTGATCCAACGTACGATTAATACAATTCTCAAATCTAAGTATATAATCCTCCACCAAAACCTATCGTCCCTTTCCCTCTCCCTCCATTTTCTCTCTTTATACAAGGTCTGTTGAAAGGGAGACGAAACTATTTGAAAAATCATCCAACAATCGACCGAGACGAAGCTATCGACAAAGGCAGATCTGTTTCTCTCTCCTTAAAACCCTAGATCTGTTTCTCTCATGATAGTTTATTTGCAAAAGACAGTCAATGAAATAAAAGATAGCAGTTAGCACAACAATGAATCCATATCCAATAATAAACGAGATTCGATTACTTCAAATTCTTGGGAATAATTAAGTCAAGTATCTATTATAATAAAGTATTTCCATGTCCATTGAAATTTCTTTTGACAGAGACTAACAAAAGGATTTTGCTATTAAAGGATTTCTTTTGAAACTCCACTAACAAAACATACTTGATTTTTGTATTACCTGTCATCATTTGAAGGTTTATACCGAGGTTGGGTTCGACTACACAGCAGTTACTTCGACTTAGCTTCAGCTCCTGTGTTTGGGGTTTGGTTTTATTTTTTTCAGAGGAACCAAATTTAGAAAGAAAAAAAAAGGAAGCTTCAAGCCAGATCTGGTTGCAATAGTTCAAAAAAAGGAAAAAAAACCCAGATCTTGTGTTTAGAAAGAAAATATAACTCTTGTGGTTTACAGATCTGCTTTTGTCTTCCTCATCTTTTTCAGTAAAGATTTAGAGATGATGGCATAGGTTGCATAGTCGGTTACACTGCCAAATCAATTCGAACAACCCTCAATTTACTTTTGGGAGGAGAATGGTGGTGGGTCCCACTTGTCACATCAACTTCTGGCACTATTTCTGGTTTTGTTTTGTCCAAAAATCATTTTCCACTCATAAAATGGATCTTGATTGTTGATTTATGGAATTCGATTTTTGAACAAACCAAATAACAGAATTGGTGACGTGGCAGGTGAGACCTACCTTCATTCCCCTCCCAAAAGCGATTTGAGGGGTTTTTGAATTGATTTGACAGTAGGATGAACCATGCCACCTATGCTTATGGCACCAATTATGTCATTTGATCGGTCTAAATTGCATTACTCTTGATTTATGGCCGTTTTCATTTTGGAAAACAAATTTTGTACAGACTAAATGCTAAAATTAGTGCTAGAAGCTGATGTGGCAAGTGAGATCTACCATTATTTCCTCCCAGAGAGTAATTTGAGGACTTTTCCAACTGATTTAGCAGAGGACTGACCATACCAACTATACTTCTAGCCCCAGTTCTAACATTTGGTGGGTCCAAGTTTGCATCTTTCATATTTGTTTTTGTTGTTTTATTTTGAATTATTCTTGGTAGATATGAAACGGATTGAGCTGATTTAACGTAGGTGCAGCAAATTTGATGTAACCTATAGGCCTCATGAGTCATGTCCAAAAAAAGAAGGCTAGCTAGCGCTGTCGACAGAGAAGAACTATATACTACGGACGCTGGCATTTGAACATTGCAGAGAATGTTATAATTATAACATTGTATGTGGCGCTTAGGTGGCGCCTTGGGCCACTTCATCGAGTGACGTGGCAACAAATTCCAATTTTTCAAAAAAAAATTTTCCTCCCCAAAATTCAATCGTCCCTAAATTTTCCTCTCCCTCCATTTTGTCTCTGTCAAAAGCTCAGACAAAATCCAAATCCCACTTCATCGATGTAGAGGGCGAGAAAGGGAGAGTTTCGTGGAAGCCATCGAGGAAGACGACAGCAGATCGAAGCCATTGAGGAAGACGACGACAATCACAGATCGATGGCACTAATTCTGGCATTATTTGGTCGGTCCAATAGCATCGTTGGAGCAGTTCTGGATCGGATCCTAATCGATCCAAACAGGTACTGAAAATATAAAGGCGGTTCCAGTTCCCACCGCGCCGATTCTGGTTCCGAAACCAATATTAGTAGTTCCAGATCTGGAACCGCTAGGATGGTACCCATCGGGTACTCGATAACAGTTTTCAGTTTTTTTTGTCTTTTTTCACATGAAAAGTATTTGTATTTTGTGTTTTCGTATTCTATTAAACCATAAAAACAGCTTTATTACAAAATTTGTTGTATAATAGTCATTGGTTTCTTCTATTTTCTTTTTGTGTTAAAAAATGTTAAAAAGAGAAAACTCAAAAAACCTTTTGAAGTAGATTAAAATTTAAAGTTATGAAATTCAAAGAGAACTAGGTACCAGCGGATACCCGTCAGGTGGAACCTGGATCCGAAATTAATCGGATCCAAGAAGATGAGGTCCTAGAAACCTTATGTATCATTGACCACGTGTCGGACGTTTTTTAGAGTGACATTTTAGTACCGAACCCGAAGAGAGTGCCACGACCACCCCTTGACCTTTGACTTAATTTTGCGTCTTCTCTCTCTACTTTCTCGCTCTAAAACATTGTGTCTGTGTTTGTCAATATTTTATTGACTCGTCAAGAGCGTATTGAGCGTTTTGCATTGCAATCATTCGCTTCTTGAGAAAAGATCGGATTTACTTCGTTTCGGCGACGAAATCCATACTCTTCTCTATTTCTCTCTCCTCGATCGATCCCTCCAAAATCCTTCAAACAACAAACCTCTTCATCAGTTTCTTTCAGATCTCTCTCTCTCTCTTCCTTTAACCCTGCCACCGAAGTTCTGTATCTACCTTTGGATCTGTATCTGATTTGGATCTATTCGTTTCGTTTCGGTTTTACATTCACTGACGACCTCTGGATCCATCCAAATTAATTTTCTATTGTTCTTCATCTCTCATCCCAAAAACAAAAACAAAAAACAAAAAAAAAAGATCTGTTTTTCTTCTTTTTCGACGTTCTCAAGAAAAAAAAAAAGTCAAATTCAATGAAATCAAAAGTGATTTTTGATCTTAAAAGAAGATTTCGTGTTCTAGCTGATTGATTTTATTTGAAAGAGATTCTGGTTTTCTTTATCTGATCATCAGTAGGTTATTAATGGGATCGTTCAAAGGTCATGTTCTTCCAGGGACGTTGTTTTTAGTAGTTGGGATTTGGCATATATGGAGTGCTGTGGTGAGGTACGTTTCAAACCCTAAATCATTTAGGGTTAGGGCTTGGAATCCTGTACCTGGATACGATGGTAAGATGAAGCATCTAGAACTTTACTTGATCGCAATTGGATCTTTCATTGATTTGTGCGTTGAACTTCTATACTCAACTCATCTCAAGTTCTTCGTTAATGGAGTCTTGAATCCATCTCATATGAACAACTTCGAACATTCTGGAATGCTCCTCATGTTCTTCATTTTTGGCATCGTCGCTTTACTCTCTGAAAAATCCAGGTAAACAATTAACTTCTGTAAATCTCTTCGTTTTCTCAACTTTCTGCATCAAAATAACACCTTTTTTTGTTGACCCAATTAAACGTGGGTGAAGAAGACCCTACATGTTATTGGTGGGAAGCTAACGGTCAACTCCCCATTACTTCTGATGTAACCAATCATATGGTTGTGTATTATTTACCCACGTTAACTTGGGTTAACAAGATTGAACACTCTTCGTTTTTATTTGGTTCTTGGACTGAAATAGCCTTGAGAAAAAGCCTAACTTTTTTTTTAGGAAAGGTGTTTCCTTTAGTGGAAAGGAAGGGTATATTGGGAAATGATAACACGTTTTCTGTCGGTACTTTCTAGCTTTTTACGTAATCATAGCCGTTAATTATATGACAAAATGTGATGAGAGATGGGACAAAAAGGGTTTCATCATACCATTCAACTTTTTATCCTACAATGTAACATGGCCCACTAGTGTCTATATTTTTGTAATGAGTCTCAATGATCATCTTGATTGAAATGATCTCATCCGTACGATCAAATCTAAATTTTTAGATTGGGTGTATGGTACATCTAGTCAATATGAATGATTTGTGACTCGGATGTACCTAATGTGGTAAAGGGGTAAACTTGTACCACTCGTGCCGAAAATTGGATCCGGCTATGTTCAACAGTACTAGTAAGAAACACGTGCATTTCACCCATGTTAATTGTATCTATGAACTACTAATGTCTAATATTTGCGTCCATAACTTGTGATTATATTTTATTTGTTTGAATACAACTTGAAATTCATATTAATGAGTTAAATAGGGGAAATAGTATTATAGTAAATTTGTAACCCCCTACAAATTAGCTTTTAAAAATTGATAAGTTTTGATAATTTTTTTTACCGTTGATTTAGAACTGGTTGATTTGAGGTTAGAAGTTTTAGAACGGGCTGATTTCAGGTTAGAATGTTTTTCCCAGTCCTCATCATATAGATCATCATCTCAAAAAATCAGCCCTTAGAGGCATTGCATGTGATTTTTTTTTATGTTATAAGGATGCTACCTCTTATAGCATGTTTGGATTGCAGGAATGGAATCACATTCCTGGGAATGTGATTCCAAGCTTGTGTTTGGTTCGCGGAATCAGGCTGGAATCACATTCCCGGGAATGTGAGATTCCCCCATTTAGGGGGAATAGCAATCCCGTGGGGGAGGTCGGATTGCCATTCCCATTCCCCCGGAATCAATTATGATATTTTTTGAAGACAATCTTGCCCTTACATATTTTCACTATTTACAAATACAATCCCAAACCATGTTTAGACACTTCAATCTCTTTTTTTTTCTTTTTCCTAATCATGACTTCTTTCTAGATGAGAGAAAAATAAATAAAAGAAGAGAAGAAGAAGAGAATAAGATCGATAGATTTCCATTTGAGACATTCAACAAGTATAAGTTTCAATCTAACTCCATGATTAAAAAGGTAAATAAACCAATATATATGAGTTATGAAAAAAATGAATTGATTTTTATTTTTTGATAAAGAATTAATTTTTTGTTTCAATGCTTGTATGAAAAATATGAATTAATTTTTTGTTTCAATGCTTGTATGAAAAATATGAATTAATTTTTTGTTTCCATGCTTGTTTTTAATAATATATATTTAGACGGGGTATAAAGGAAAAATTAGCCTCTTTTCGGATTCCTATTCCTGCATGAACCAAACACTAGAATAAGAATGTGGCAAGAATCATATTCATATTCCTTGTTGAACCAAACATAAAATAATGGAATGTCATTCCCAGGAATAGCATTCCAGGAATCTGATTCCCAGGAATGTGATTCTATTCCCGCGATCCAAACATAAAATAAGGGAATGTCATTCCCAGGAATAGCATTCCTTATTGTCATAACCCATCTTGCTCTTAATTGGTATAGGTAATGGTTGGTGTACGACTTTATATTTGTAAGAAGTTTTGGGTTTAATTTCAAGTGCTATTTTATTTATATAATTAATTCGGAAACACTTTATTGGGTACAAAGTTGGTTCCACCTTTTTCAAGTTGGGAATTTCCACTTATTCACTAATCAAATACTAAATGATGTTTAAAAATATATGCTCAAATTATTCAAGAAGAAATGCACACTTGCTTACTTTATTAGGGGGAATACAAAATAAAAAAATAAATAATGCAAAATGACATAGGTAGGAAAAACGTCAGATAGGAAAAAGACATGATGAGAATGGAATCTTGTGTTCATTTCGTGAATGACATGAATTATTAGGGCACAAAGTTCTTTGTACTTTTACCTAGCTAGCACTCACTTTTGGACTAACCCCATTAAAAAGCATAAATCCATGATTACATTTTTGAAAAACATTACCACTAATTTTTAAATTATGGAACAAAGCACAAAGCGCTTGATAAATAATGTTGTAAGCACAAATCTTTGATTATTCTTTCTATTACGAGTACTAATGCATCGGATCCTATTAAAATTTTGTCACGATTAATTACTTTTGGAAACAGATAATTTCATCACATCTTTTTTCTTTTTTCTTTTTTTATATAATTTAAACAATTACATTAAGTAGCCTAAAGGCTTGAACTCAAGACATCCTCCATAGGAGAGGGGATGCCTAACCATCCGGGTAAACCTGGATTGGCACATAATTAATCACATCTTGACTGTGGTCTAGATGATATAGATGTCAAATTTGTTGTGTCGTGTTGGGGTTAAAATGGGTTAAAATTATCAGTTCTGAAAAATTGGTTAATTTTCTGAACAAGTTGAAAAAGCTGGTCATTTTGACGTAAAAACTCACCTGATGACCTTTATCAAGTCTCCCATGACATGACCATCACAGTAACAATTCTTTCTTTGATTTCCATAGGTATCTCCCTCTGCCAGAAGGAGCTTTATCTTTGATTGCTGCCACAGCATTCTGTGCTGAATATTTCTTGTTCTACTTTCACTCTACAAATCATAAAGGCCTTGAAGGATACTACCATCTCTTGTTAGTCATCCTTATTGGTCTCTGTATAATCTCCACAGTGGCTGGAGCTCTCATCCCAAATAGCTTCCCTGTTGATTTATCTAGTGGAATCTCCATCACTCTCCAAGGCCTTTGGTTCTATCAAACAGCCTTCACTCTCTACGGACCGCTGATGCCTGAAGGTTGTTTACTAAAGGAAGACATGATCATGTGTAAGTCTACCAATAGCCAAGTCCGAGGAGAATTGCTTGCGAATTTCCAGCTCTTCGGTTTGGTTTTCGGCGTTTTTGTTGGTGTTGTGGGTTCATATGGTTTTGCAGCTGCA
This sequence comes from Macleaya cordata, assembly GCA_002174775.1. Taxonomy (NCBI): domain Eukaryota; kingdom Viridiplantae; phylum Streptophyta; class Magnoliopsida; order Ranunculales; family Papaveraceae; genus Macleaya; species Macleaya cordata. The sequence continues at coordinate 799,121 of MVGT01000436.1, forward strand.
AGATATGGGCATTCAGAGCTGAGGAGATTGGTTAGAGATGATAATGGATTTGACAGAAATTAAAAAGGTAATTCTTATTCTGCTTCTTTGTTTCCTAAATTTAGAGTTGAATCTATGCTGAGCACAAGATTGATATATATTAAGAAAACGAGCACAGGAAGTTGATTAGCACCTATCACCCAAAAGATCTCACCTGGGTTCTCAAAGGAATTAGGCAAAACCATGAAAACTCCTCACTTTTGGCCATGATTTGAAACACTCACCTCTCCTAACTGTTAGGAATTATGGATATTGGATAGTCCCACATTGGACAAGGGACCATCTAACACATGTTCTTTAAGTGGAGGGTCTCACTCCACCAACACCGAGGGCTCGAGATAAAACCCCATACTGAAACCTAAGCAGGTGGTTAAGTCGGGGACAATATTAGTAGAAGCTTAGGGTTCATACCCCCAACACTTTGATCTTCCCCTTCCCCAAGCCCAAATTAAATAGGTAGGGAGGATAGGCCTGCAACACCCATTGTTCCCCAAGTGTTTCTGATTAAATTTCTTGTTAACACAGGGTCACTGACACATTTTTTTTTAAAAAAAATTCTTGGATTTACAGGTTGAAAGGGGTACTCAAGCTTTGAAGTTAAATTATGATTCAAAGGTGAATGTCATAGTGTGTAGAGCCAGAAACTGCAGCAAAGAGTAGAAAGAATCCAGTTCTCATCTTACCAATTTTGTAAGAAGTATTTTTATGGTATGGGTTGGGTTCTGTGGGGTACCCTATCAACAGGATATTGTGTACCCTTTATACACTTTTTTTTCATGTTTTTGTTGAGAAAGATTGACCCTTTGCCGAAAAAAATGAACTTCATGGCTTTTTTTTCTAGAGGAAACATGATAAACCGTAACTGTTGGAAAGACCAACTAAAATTTGATTTCCAAATATTTTGGAGTAGATGAGTTTTGAGTCTCTTGACTGAGAAGTCTATCTATACCCGAATTATCAGTGAATACTCAGTCAATGGTTGATTCTTTGGTGGGTGCAAGTTGGCAATTTTTCTCTCTTTTTTTTTCTCTCTTTTTTCTTTTTTTTTTTTCTCTCTCTTTAAGGGCATTTTTTAGGTTAGTTAATGAATATTTTTGTTTGTATTTGTAATTAGACAAAGTTGGAAAAAATAAAAATAACAGTTTGAGTTTAAACTTTTGACTACCTTGTCCAAGTCGATTCGCGTATGTGTCAGTTTTACTGGTCAAAATCCAACTCGGTCTCAAGTCTCAACTCGTGAGCAAAATGGACTTGGGTCATCTTAACTTTTTTATTTTTATTTTTTTTGATGATGGGGTCATCTTAAATTGTGAGGCCGTGTCAACTCAGTACTCTCTTACCCGAAATCAACTCTTGAATCATCTCAATGTATCTTCTACGAGCTCCCTACACGCGCTTCGCGCGTCTGAGTTGGTTGTCCATTCTCCCCACACGCGGTTGGATGTCCAAATGCGCTACGCGTATTACTATACGACTTCATATGACCCACTGGTAAATATAAATCAAGTGTAAATAAATTACTAATATTAGTGGGATATATCGGGTTTTTAAAAAGATCTTAAAAAATAATAAAAAAAAATAGTTTCTCTCACTCTCCTTCCCTCTTTCTCTCTTCTCTCTCCTCTCTCTTTTTCTCTCTTTTTTTGTTTTTAAAAAGGCTCTCTCTTTTTCTCTCTTTTTTTGTTTTTAAAAAGGATAGACCCCACGTGGGTCCTCCCTCTCTCTTTCTCTCTTTCTTTTTCTTCATCTCTCCTCTTTCTAACTATTTTTTTTAAAGTACAACCCCACGTGTGTCTTCCCTCTCTCTTTATTTTTTCTCTTTTCTTTCCCTCTTTTTCTCTTTCTTCCAGGCATATGAAACTGAAATTTCTTAAAAAAGCAGGGGCAGTTTTAGAATACCGTAAAATATGTGAGGATGGTCCTACGGCTAATTAGCAGCCGAAATGGAGCCTCTTTGAGTAGTAAAGATTGCAGTATTGCTTTTTGAACCGATCGTTTTACAAAATGGATGCCTAACACAGGATCGGTCCCACTACCACATAAGTTTAAAACTCCCTCAAAACACTTTAGAGGAAAAAGTGATAACTCCCACCTACCACATAAGCATCTGGCATGCATTTTGTAGAAGCATCGGTCCAAAAATCATTTTCCCTTCTAAGGTTGTTTAAAATAGATCACCAAATCAAGTTGGTTTTCAAGGGTTTGAAGTTTTAAGATAATAAGATTTTTAAAATAGATCACCCAATCGAGTTGGTTTTCAAAGTTTAAAATTCCCTCAAAACACTTTTTTGGAAGGAAAAAGTAGTAAATCCCACCCTGCTAGTACATAAGCGTCTAGCTAGCATGCGTTTTGTAAAAGCATCTGTCCAAAAATCATTTTTCCTTCTAAGATTGTTTAAAATAGATCACCCAATCAAGTTGGTTTTCAAGGGTTTGAAGTTTCAGAGATAATAAGATTTTTTAGAAGAATGATTTACATGGTGAGGTGAGTGTATTGTCTTTATAAAAAAATCAGTCTTTAATCGTCTCCATGTAGACCCCACACAGCTGTTTACGGTTGCACATATTTTTTTTTTACTAACAAGAGACAGTAAGAATGGAACTAATGCCAATACTAGTAATAAGTACTTTTATTTAAAGATCTCCTTCAAACACAGTTAAGAGTTTGTATATAGAAATACAGTTCATTAGCTTTCAGTAAGGGACAATGATGGATTCTATAAGCTCTTGAAGTGGAGCTAGCTCCTTCTTGTCAATCAAACCAAATTCCTGCATTAATCAGAAAACGAGAAACAAATCCGTATAATTCTTCACAAAAAAAAAAAATTTGCAACAATTCATCACGACCATGCATCAAACTACAGTAAGAGCTCAATCTCATCAGAAATGTACACCTCGAGATTTCAAATTGGTATTTCATTCTCAGGAATATAACAGATAAAGCAAAAAAAGATGACCAGATAAAGAAAGCTTACACATGTAAACAGGATGAAATGCTTGAAGCAAGTATTGAGATGAGCCTCTTCTTTAAGACTCACAATCTTCTGAAAATGTGAGTGGTATATGTGGGCATATACACGGAACAGACGTTTGAATATGGTCTTCACAACGTCTCTAAAATTGGGAGGAAAGGGAATTCCTGCAAAACCATGACCAAACAAGCAAATATAAGAACCCAAACAGACACATTAGGACCATCCAATACGGTTAACTTGGAGGAAAGGGTGTTGGACTTTCACTCCACTAATCACAAGAATTTCTAATTTTAGTGGGCTGATACGCGGAACAGTCGTATGAATATAGTCTTCAGACTATTACAGTCGTATGAATATAGTCTTCAGACTATCTCTAAAATTCGGATTTAAGGATAGTCCTACAAATTACAAAACCAAGTTTAGTGGTTTCCCTAGATTGTAGTAGAATGATTTTTGAGAGGTCTGATATTAAGATGTTAGAACCTCGTTTTGCTTCCAACTTACGGACTATACACGATTGCTCTTCCAGTCTTCCTCACCCATCTTTAACTTATCTATTTTCTATTTACATCATCAGTAGCCGTACACGACCAGATCTCATAACACCCATAAGATCTGGCAGACTCCAATTCAGATCTGTTCCCCTTGTCCTACGATCCTGTTAGGAAAGCAGAATGGCATTCCACCAGTGACACTGCACTGAATACACTTGCACGCATGCAGGAGCCAGCACCCACCATTTGACGTGTTCCACCAAGGAGATCTTTATACCAAAGCAAACCAAGTTGGGTGATCATAACCCTCCAATTTATCACATTCTTTTGGAGAATTTCGGAACGATATACTGGATCATTAGGATCATCTATTCGGGTTAACTTGTGGACTTATACCAAGGTGAGACAACTAGGGCTCAACTCCCCCTTTCGTGTCACAAGCATTTGGGAACGTCCTCGGAGCCTCCTTGGGATTATGTTAGTTTTATCCAAAAAAAAAATCATGATATATAAAATTGAAACCAGACATACCAAGCTTTTGAGGAAAAATGGATTCGTCATCAAGCTGAGCTTCAATCCAGTCCATCAGGTACTCTACATACTTTGGTGCAGACACTTCAATGGGCTTCTTTATTTGTACACCATCTGCCCATCTATACTCATACCTGTACGATTAGATTTCCATATCAGGAACTCGAAATTTATGCTTACAAAATACCTCTAAGACATACTTGATCTATAACAGAATAGACCACACAAATGATGAAAAGGAGGTTTGAAGAAACTTGTACGAAATTGTCCAAGTTTGCAAGGGGGATTGTCCATTTTTATAGTGGTTTTACATTTGCACTTACACGTTTAACTCACTCCAGTCAACTAGTTCAGGCCTTTGGCCCAAGCTTCTAGGAATTTGAGTTCTTTAAGCATTTTGCAAAACATCACTGAATTGTTTATCTATACACCTACTATAGAACTCAAATTCAGTATCAATGCAGTGAGCCATACTTGGGACCTGCAGTCATTGTAGGACAGTTCTCAGGTGTACAGAATTCAGTAAGGGTGCCATAGAGCAGATTCACCTGGTTGAAGAAATCCACAGCTGAAAAGAAAATCAACAATCTTGATTCAGCTTAGGTACTCAAAAAGAAACTTTATTGTAATAAATTAGGAAAAAAGATCCAACTCTTGACTGCTAGTTAAAGTAAAATGATTTAAAACCAGGAGTTAGCCCAAACAAGAGAACTACAGCATCTAAAACAAGAAACAGAAAAAATATATGCCATGTCAAGGCTTACTGGCGCTTGAATGGGCAGCCTTTGAATGCTCCCTGCATAAAAACTGTGTGTTTTGTGCATGTAAACATTCAACGGCGTCTTCCATGGAACTCAAGCACATGAAGGACCTGATGTGGCATATAGGGACTCTTGAAATAATCCTAGAATAAATAAGGCCTTGTTTGGTATTCTTCTAATATTTGCCTCAACGTTGTGGTTTTTTGGTGAGGACTGATGTTATTGTTTTCATGGTGATTTGCAGTGGGCCCACAAATAAGAGGCAAAAAGGCTGTGAATGTTCGCAGTTTTAAAGTGCTGCGAATATTCATAACCATTTTACCTCTTATTTGTGAGCCCACTGCAAATCACCATGAAAATATACCAAAAACCCATAAAGATTGTGGCATTCCTAATTATTAGAAAATCATGTTCTAGAAATGTGTTTGATATTTTCAATGAAGAGAATATTACTGTTGACTGCAAGCCACTCATTTGCATCCTCCCCTGGAGGTAGTCTAACAGCTTCCCTCAGATTTCCACTACCTAGAGTGGCATCAATATGCTTTCTTAGCTGCGCACCCTGCAAAAAAACCAAAGCCCAAAGCATAGAGGTAAGTAAACCAATCTTCCAAAAACTCAAGCTATAAGGCTACAAATAAGATGGCCACGATGCTTAGTTACGTATCACACTTCCAAACCATCTCCATCTTTAAGCTCAATGCGACATATTAAATCATATTTACTTACAAGAAGAGAAATTGTTACAAGAAAAAATTTATAGACACCTCCATCAAAATAATTGTACCACATAAAAACCAAATCGCAAGTTTCCAAGGGGAAAACGAGATAATAAGATCACAACCAACCAGCTTGCACATGTGAAGGTGTCCATAGTACATTGTCTAGCTTCTATTGAGGTGATAGGGATTTAAGACAAGTACATGACAATCTCTCCATTTTGACCATCGTAGCCAAGTTATTGAGTAGCAATGCAGAATATTCAAAAACAAGAAAGTTCATGGTTCAATAGATTAGAATCAACACAGAGTTTCTATAACAAGAACACACTCTGCTAAATGCCTCCAAATGGTTCAAAGACTCATTTCTTGCTTTCCACGAAAGCAGACAAACGCACATGGGAAAAATTTTCAAAGCACCATTACTTCAATTCCTTCTAAGCCCCATTTTGGTATCTTCTTGAACAAAAATGGTGATATTTTTCATTCATTGATCAAGAACTTAGATTTTTGGGAAGTATCATGATCATCCAATGAGAAAGGCTCCCCATAAGCTTAAACGCCTAGGGCCTTCGCAAGGTAGTCCAGAGTTATTTCCGGGTCCAGCAGCAAAAGTACAGACTTTCTATTCAGCAGCAAATGTAGAAGTAGAGTGGGGACCACATCAAGGCTAAGAGCAGCAACACATTAGACATCCATTTAGACGAACACAAAGTGTTCATCATATTCAATAGTAATACATCTTCTCCATAATCCCATTTCACATCAATATTTACATCTGATATACTTATCAACTTCATATTATTGTTAATATCCAGAATATAATCAGAAAAAACTACAGAAAATTCAAAGCCACTGCTCTGTGGATAAGCATTAATAACATGAAATCATGCTGAACTTAATTTGTTTTCTTATCTAAGATGGATTCTTTCATTGTTAATAAATCTGAAAACAATTAATTTTTTACAATAACATCAAACAAGCACTCTTATTTTGACTATTACCTGGGCCCTCCCAGATCCGAACTTGATCAACTTACCTTTTATACTAACTAGCAAAAAAAAATTCCTATTATTGTCTATGTTTAGAGTTGGGAGTGAAGCAAGGAATGAAACATAAATATATGATTACAGAGGTTAGGAAAAACAAATGTTTTGAATAAAACCCACATTCATATTATGTAACCAGCAGTTATAAGAGTTCCAGCAAGAATAACCATATTTTAATTGAAGCAAACAAGTTACTTTTGAACAAGAAAACCAGGTACAGAAACATGTGACATGATAAAACCAGTTAAGAACAATAAAATATGTCATCAGAACCCTTATCAGCTTAACTATGACAAAAGGGAGGATAGATTTTGATGAAATAGAGAATGCACCTTACTCCCTGAGGGTGCACTCTTTTTCGGGCGAAATGTCCTCTGATTCCTGTTTGCAGAACAACAAATTGTAAGGTGGTATTGATGTAGGAAAGAGATACAAGATGAAAATCCTGCAGGCTATCCATTATGAACTTTGACATTAAGGAACTCGTAACTCTTATAGAAATAAATTATTAGGATGTAACATCCTAAATTTTTGCAGTGTTTAAATGCTTATACCGAAAATTTCGGAATAGTTTGCAAGTACTTGTCAGTTTTATACATTATAGTTGTTTTGCACTCTCTAAGAAATAGCAACTGAGACGATAACAAACTTCCCGTAGAAACCAGCCACCAATCCTAAAATCTAGCAAAGACATTGTAATTATTATGTTGGAGTTTCATTGTGAAAAGAAGACATCTACAAGCAGGTTATGAAACATATAAAGCATAGAGACAAATAGAGAGTAATGGTGATGCTCATGTTCATGCTATTTTTTTAATCAGACGGTGAAGCTCATGTCATAACTCATCCATTAATCCTGTTATCGCCAGTTTTTGTTTTAGCACCAAGCGAATGACCCAAATTAAGGCTGATATCAATTAATGAGTAGGTATAATTCTGAGGAACATCTAGATGGTGTAATCACTATTCCACGTGTTTGCCCAAAATTCTGACTTGCCAACACCTTCACCAAAGCACCGATTAAAAAAAAAGACACTGTCACGCAAAACGTGTCAGGTTCTGCAGAATGGTGCTTTTTAACCCTATATGCTATTATGCAAGCCAACCGCATGATACTATTTAGGGCCATCCATCTTGAGACAACCTTTTTTGTTGCTACTTGCTAAACAATGAAGTGTCACAAAAGCACACAAAGGAGACATGTTACTGACACACGTGACATAAAAAGTTGGATAGTAAAGACACAATGAAGATTCATTTTCAGTGGAGAATCTTAGGACCCAATCACCCAATCGTAATAACACTTGCAAGTCCATCTAATCCTGATAGGTAAGTACTAAGTGGCAAAATGAAAATCGCCGCACTACACAGTTATGACTGAGCGTTAAGTTTATATACACACACACGTCAATGCACAAGACAGAACACTGACAACCATGTCCAAGTGTTTGCATAGAATTAAGATGTTAACCCAAAAGCCACTCTAATTTGTTTGAGACATATTTTTCTTTGTTCTTGCGCTTATTTGAGCAGAATCTAGATATAGATAACCTACGAAAAGACTTTTTAACTATAATTAACAGCAGGAAGAAAATGGTGATCTGAATGTTTTTAGACGAATATATCCAATTTAATGCTTACCAAAATAAAATTAATATCCATTTTGACTTGCTTGGTTATTTATCATAGCACATGACTACTTACTATATATATTCCTTTTGAACCGAAAACTGAATAACATGAGATGGAGTACAGATCAACAATAAGAATGTATAATCCATCAAACCAATACCCATTAAGTATTAACTTCTTAGACTCCACAAGAAATCAATTATATGTTATAACCCTGATTTTAATGTAATATCTAAAAAATAAATTGTTTCTAATATCATATACTTAAAATGAACTGGAAGTATTTTTATTTAAAAGATTTGCATCTTAAAAAATATGGAATAAACTAAATAGATATTTTAACGTGTCTAACACCACCAAAACATGATTAAGTGCTTTTTACCTCACATATGACAATTGAAAAACACTAATCAAACTCCTTTTAGATATAATTAAGTGTTCATAATCAAAATCTTTTACATCTAGAGTGATCATAACATATATTTAGAAAGAAAGAAAGAAAAAAACATGTAAAGAATTACAATTACCTTAAACAAGTGAAGTCCAGACTGAAACACTCACAATAAATTGAAAGATAAACAAAGAAGAAAATACCAAAATTTAAGTTGTTCATGCAATTTTTTTTTTTTTTTTTGGGATCAGTAGTTGTTCATGCAAAATTAGAGTGACAAATTATAAATTAATTAGTACTAAACATCTATAAGGATCAGCTATACATACCCACACAAACATCTTTTAGAATCTAGAGAGAGAAAGAGAAGGAGAGAGGGTTTGAAGATTCAAATCAAAATCTAATAAACCCCAAACATCAAATCTGGAAAAATCAAATCTGGAAAAATATTCACTCTTTCTCTCTCTAGAATTGATATAGAAAGAAAAACAGGAGGAGGGAAGAATATTACCTGCCCAAACCAAAGAGGCTCATGATGGGTAGAGAGAGGAGGAGGGTTTGGTTGAATGTGCTGCCCGTAATTCTCAGGTAGGAGGAGGAGGAGCCGAAGAGGAAACAACGCAGATGAATGAAATTAATAGGAGAGGCTGGGGGTTTGAGGTCAAAAAGAAGGTCTTCTCTTAAACGTTTTGGGCAGAAGACACGGGGGGGCGCTCGGGCAGCCAGTCGGAGCTGCCCGAATCGGCCACTATTAAGGGGACGACTGCATGTGAATCTACAGGACCCATGTTATTAGTGACCACCTATTAACGGTATTTCGTGTGTATTCCCCATTATTTTAGGGAATTTTGGCCAAAAACCCCTACTTGAAAAACGTTTTAGGATTTAGTCCAACAAACGTTTTCTTTTAGTCTAAGGCCCAAGGATAACTGACTGAAACCCTCTCGGAGAGGGTTTCACTGAAACCCTCTTCCTATAAATTACACACACTGAAACCCTCTGACTGAAACCCTCTTGGGCCTTAGACTAAAAGAAAACGTTTGTTGGGCTAAATCCTAAAACGTTTTCCAAGTAGGGGTTTTTGGCCAAAATCCCCTCCATTTTATTTTATACAAAATTAAAATATAAAAATAGATTTTTTATTTGTATTCAAACTAATTAAATTAAATTTCATTAATATTTATATATATTAAATATCGTATATATTTGCGCTAGATTATTCTGATAATTGTTGGAGGACTTTGCACAATTCAAAAATATTTAACTATTTTTTATCATCTATGATTGATTTTCTGGTGGTTATAAAGAAGCAGTTTCTCTTATTTATCTAGGTCGTTGGTACGTAAAGTATGTATCTCTTCGATGTATATGGTGTCTTTTTCCTTTCGCTCATTGGTAGCTATATTAACGGCGTTTCTCTTACACCTCTAAGTGAGCGCATTAAACCATGAAGAATTATTTTTTTTTCATAAATATTAAAAATGAAGATATGAAATGAATTTATAAAAAAAAAAAAAAAATTATTCCAAAATTAAACTCTTGGGGCAACTTATGTAAAGTAGGGTTTTGGTATTGAAGCACATCATGATGAATATATAGTTGATATATGTGAATTATCAGGGTAAGGTTGAGAAGATGAAATGTGTTGTTAATTAACGGACATCAATCAGTCACAAATTAATTAAGATGTCTCAATAGAATAACTTTTCCTTTATTCACGCTTCATCCATCTATCAGGAATAGGGCAGGACCCCTCCTTTTTGAAAGATTTTGATTCCACTAGATAAGGGTGTGTTTGATTTTCGTGATTTTAGAATATTGGCCGAATATCTTTTTTTTTTATGTTTTAATTATCTTCAGGATGTTCAAGCTTGGGACTAATTTTCAAAGTAGTGTGTTCCTCTTGGTTCAGAATTATTTAGTAAATTAATTTAGAAGATAAATCCTATAAAATGGCCTTAAGAAGAGTTAGAACTTTCAACCTCTAAGTTATGAGGTTAAAGTTTTAATTATTTGGCCACAACCCCATGTTGGTTATGGGGCCAGATATCTACATTCAACATTTTACTTCATATACTCCATTCAAAGAGTTGATTTTTCGTGAAGATAGTTCAAACGTTGGTTAAAATATATCAATAAAATTAAAGGTTTAGATAACATTAAAAGAAAAAAAAATTAATCAGTTAAAATGGTGTGATTCTTTGACAGACTAACACAAAATGAGGAATTGAGGACATCATCATTACAAAAGATAAGTCGATCATCTCCGTATAGACCTACAAAAGACTAAGATTAGGACCATATGACGTTAGATTTTGACAAAAGCTGTTCACACCAAATTTTGGCCCCTAATTTTAATTTTTTTACCGACGAGTTGCAAATTGTCTAATCAACCATCGATGATTGATCGAAGGAGGAAGCGCTATTAACGAAGTAAAAAAAAAAACTGTCACAAAAGATCAACCATCCTAAAAAAAGTATTCCAATACTTTTTAGATTGTGCATTTTTTTTATTATAATATTCTTGAATTGTGCTCAATCCTCCAACATTTTTTGATATAATTTGTGGACAGTCTCACTACTATGAACACTTTGAACCCACTACCACAACCTAGGGGTGTCAACGGGTCGGTTCCGGATCGGAACCTAAAGGTTCCAAATCTGGTCCCGTTAATATGAAGCGGTTCCGGATCCTTTCGGTTCCGGTTCCGGAACCTCAATTGGTGGTTCTGGATCCGGTACCGCTAGGATCCGCGAGTCCGATACCCGTTTGAAGTTATTATTTTTTTATTTTTTTCACACAAAACCTATTTGTATTTTGTATTTTCGTATTCTATTCAATTATAAAATTTGTTAAATAATAGTCATTGGTTTCTTTTTTTTAATTAAAAAAATAAAAAAAATTAAAAAATTGTTTTATAATAGTAAATTAAACTATAAAATTATAGAATTTATACGGGACCGGGTACCCGTTGGGTGGATCCGAATTTTTCGGATCCAAAACGAGTAGATCCGAAATTTATCGGATCCACAAAGTGAGGTCCCAGAACCGCAAAAACCGATTCCGGTACCGGTTCGGTTCTGGGTTTTTGGGTACCAATTGACACCCCTACCACAACCTACTCGATAATGAGGAGGCATATTAAACCTACATGGCTACACTCAACAGTATTGGGTCAATCCATCGGTCTTGAGCTATATATTTCGCCATCATCAATCATATGATCACAGAAAAGTTTACATTATTCTTTTAGGATTTTGTGTTTTGTGTTTTGTTAGTTTCTTAAGGTTGTCCAAATGAGCTGATTTTTGGATATGTAGATTATTTATACTATTTGGACCATATCTAAAAAAAATCAGCTCAATCGGAGACCTCTAGCACCCTCTAGCACCCTCTAGCACCACAAACACTTAATTTAAACTTTAATAGTGTGAATGAACGGCTTACATTTAAAGTGATTTGTTTGGAGGGTTAGATATTTCCAATTGAGCTGATTTTTTGTGGACATCTTATAAATAATAATAATATTGTGTCTACAAAAATTCAGCTAATTTAAAGACTTTGAACTTGCAAAAAAATTCCTTCAAAAACAACCTTATCGTGTGCCCTAAGGGCACACGTTAACAGGACCCATTCTTTTAACTGGAGTGGGGCAGTAATTTGTAAATACCTGTTTGGGGTGTTCTCTCTATCTTTATGGGGCGACTTTCTCTTCGTACACGCAAACTTCTCTTCGACCAAAAATAAAAAGAAATAATTTATCAGGGTCCATGCTGTTGTGTTAAGGCATATTCGGGCCCAAACCAATTGTGTGAACATCATTAAGCCCAAGTCCAATTTGATGCATATTGAGCTTTACGAATCAGGCTTATAGCCCAATATTTGCTTCAAAAACCCAGTACAGATTTCTGGCCCACACACAAAACGGGATGCATATAGAAAACCTATGATAAGAAAAATTAGAAATGAAAAATGTTATGAATTGTGATTAGTTATGAACCAGAACGGCAGAACCTAAACACCCAATGATTTTGGTTCTTACTTGTTTTGGTTCTGATAGTCAGATTTTGGTTACCTATGACCTATCCCTCAAAAACTAACCTTCTCATTAAAATGTTAAAAGGGTAAATGGGTAGTAGTCAATTCTTGTTGTCCCCTCAAACCCCTTCAGGAGGGCTTCGATTATAATGATAGGAAGATTCGTCTATATGATTCACAAACAGATGACTCAAGAGTTGATTTTTTGTGATTTTTAATATTTTTCTAACATTGATTTTCGATCAACTTTAAATGGGATTAATATTTAATAGTTCTAGAACTTACGATAAAAAATAGTTCTAGAACATGTTGTTTTTTTTGTAAATGATCTTTATAATGAAGAGACCATCCACATAAAAATAAAAATTTAAAAAACAGTCTTTAGATTATCTCTATATGAACCTCGTAGATTATTCAGTTACTAACCTCCACTCCACATTTTGCTAATCTCTTTACTAATTCACAGCTCACTCTTAATTAATTACATGCAAGAAAGAACCAATCAATTTGTACCCTAGAAATTAGTTTGGTTTACTAAGCTTTCATGATTATTAATTTATCACGTTTTTTTTATAAGGGAGAAGAGTCTTAGCCAACATTATTGAGTTTTCTGATGATATGAAGTGATGGAGAGGTTAAGAAGCTGAGATCGATCGATCGATCGATGTAGAGAGAGAAAGAAAGAAAGAAAGAAAGATGTTAGGTTGGAGATGGATCAGTGACAACCAGCTAACCCTAACCCTAGGTCTTTTTCGATTCACTCCTTCAATTATTCACTTCGTCTTTGCTTTGCTTTGCTTTCTTTACTTTTACCCTTCTTTTATCACGTGAAGAAGAGAGATTCATTAGTGAAATGATGTCTCGATATGACTAACTTCGATACAACGTTAAAATTGTTGGCCTTGCCCTGCCCTAAAAGATTTTTACCAAACCTTTTTCAATTAATTTTCAGGGGATGGGGACATAGCTGAGTGCGATTTTTTTTGTAGACCCATGTTAGATATGTTTGGTGTACAAAACCGAATCCATCCAAATCTGATGACTCTGAGTGGGATTTTGTGGATCCATGACTAAGGTGGGTCTACAAGACCCCATCATTTGATTGGTATTTGGTAGGGCCTGAATGATCAAACTCGTCGTTTTAAGTCCTAGCAACGTCCCCAATTATATATCATGAGTTATCATGATCAATTGTAAATACGTTACAACTAGTTTAGTTGGCATGGTTCGTTGATTCGGACTTGAAAATCAACTAGTATAAGTGGGGATTGAGCCACGCAAAAAATTATTTAAAAAACAAAAAGATAATAAAAGATATTGAATCGGCGCAGTCAATTGAGTCATTAGGGGTCAACTTGACCGAATCGAGGTCGAGTCAACTCGTTAAGTCGAACCAAAATAAAGATAATAAAAACAAGTTGAGCCAATCAAGTCAAGGACGAATCAGACAGAACTAAAACACGAGCAACTCGCTCCATATAGACCTAGTCCAATCCGAGTCGATCGAATCAGACTTGATTCAGCCAAGTCGACAAACCATAATTACTAGAATGGGTCCAGAAAACCGTACTCTATTTAGATGTGATTTTGTAAACCCACACCTAATGTGGGCCTGGAAACCCTCATCTGGTGATTGGCTATGGTGAGAACTTGATGAGATGATGGCTACCAACTACAGTAACATATCATACATTTAATTAAATTTAAGAAGTATAACAGTATAATAGATCTCGACTTTGAGATTTTTGATTTTTTTTTTACTTTTAAAATAAATGAATTTCAATTAAAATAAATTAGGACAAAATTGCCTTTGTATCCTTTTAGAAGCCTCAAAGTGGAACATGCTATCCCTAAAAGAAAAGAAAAAAAAAAAGTTGGCCAAAATCAATGAAGGTCTCTTCTCTTGGGATGATTCTATTCCAAATCCAAGGCCAAGCTTCCAAATATTTTTTTATTTTTTTTTAGCTACCCCAAATCTAACCAAAAGACAATACAAAATCTCCAAATATTCGTTAATAAATGATGAACCATGATACAATACAACAAGAATATGGTAAAAAGGGTGGGTGTAATCGTATTCTATAAGAACCATGATACAATACAACAAGAATATGGTAAGATCTCTTCTCTTGTTTTAGAAAATCTTTTTTCCAATTAAAAATAAAAAAATAAAAAAAAAGATTTCAGATTGAAGCGTAAAAAATGTATTAGAAGCGTAACATGCAACTTTTTATTTTTTTATTGACATTAATTTTACTCTTACATTCTATTGTGTGGGTCTACGTGAAGATTCTTCAATGTCTGATATTGACCAACATGATGTGAATATCAGTGTGGTAAAAAAAAAATTCAGCGTTTGAATCATCTACTCGACTCACGTACAAATATAAATAAAGTGTAAAAATAATAATAATAAAAAAAATAAGAAGGTGATTAGAAATACCCCAACTCATTAATTTATTGTTTAGTTGATTGTGATGAATGTAAAAACAGTTTTTCTAAACTTTGGCCACCACAACATGTTGTTTGAAAAGACGACAGGACGTCTTATTAGGCAAGCTATATGTAACTATCGGTTACTAAAAATCGAGCCGTGGTCCCAGTCAATGAAAACCCAAATTTAAAACGAAGGAACCAGATTAGGCTTTTAAAAGCAATTTTTTTTTTTTTTTAGTGGAGAGTGGAGAGTCTCAATCCAGATGATACCAACCAGCCCCATCACGTGTGTTTGTTGTCAGGTAAAGAGGTAGCAGTGGGTGAATGTGGGGACAAGCAACCCTAATCAAACGTTTTAATTAATTATACTGAGAGCTCCTATTTTTGTTTTTGTTTTTAATTCCAGTTTTTATGTTAGGTAATGTGGGTTTAAATTTTTTGTGTGTTTAGATTGCTTTACGTGTATCAAATTGGGCCTTAAACACAATAAAATCGTTGTCGAAGAGTGATGCTCTTACTCCAAAATCTCATTTTCACTAATAGTCTGTTAGGATAAGGGATTTGAGAAATAAATTTTGTGAGGACAAGAGATTTTAAGAAAAAATATAACATGATTTTTCCACCAAATGCCTGGTCCCCACAAAATCTCTCCCTCAAATCTCTTGTCCAAACAGACTATAACGCTTCACGCTCTCTGAAACTTATGATAATTTTTAAGAGGGATTCTAAAAACGCCGTCTTATAATGCCCCTGCATGTGGATCCAGAGGCTGATTTTTTTAGAGAATATTTTTTTATATTATAGGTATCATCATATTGAAAAATTATCTCGTTCTAAAATTTCTAACCCCCTTCAAATTAATTATTAAAAATTAGTTACTATTTAACCTCTAACAAGTAGTTACTAACTTTAAAAGTTTATTTGTAATTGGAGGACACTCATATTCTAATTGCTCTGTCCTCTAATTAGTTGGCATTAAACACAGAGTAAAGTGAAAATTGGTG
Organism: Macleaya cordata; assembly: GCA_002174775.1. Taxonomy (NCBI): domain Eukaryota; kingdom Viridiplantae; phylum Streptophyta; class Magnoliopsida; order Ranunculales; family Papaveraceae; genus Macleaya; species Macleaya cordata. The sequence goes on from MVGT01000436.1 coordinate 815,191, forward strand.
GGAAAGTAGCAAGTAGTAGCTAGGGTTTGGAGATCTTTTTGATTTGGTTTTGGTTGTCACTTCGGTTGGGATATTTGAAGCAGCAAAAGAAAAGGGGAATTTGTTAAAGATTGTAAGGGCAAAGTAGAGGTGGTGTGTGTATGTGGGGGGACTGTGGAGAGGAGGGGGGACCCTACTACTAATAAGCCCTAAAATTGTGTACAGAAAGAAAGAAAGATAGAGAGAGAAAGAAAGAGTGTCAGTGAAGGGAGAGGCCTAAACCCATACTTTGTGGGTGCTGTCCAAAGGAGAGAACAAGTAAAAGAAGGAAGGAAGGAAGAAACCGGACAAATGATTGATGTTTTGTTTAATGAAATCATCCAACCAACCCAACCCAACCCAACCTAGGAGGAGGAGGAGGAGGAGGAGGAGAGACGTATTAATCTTCCTCATCTTTTTCCCACTTTTTAAGAACTTAGATAGCGATCTCATGTACATCAACCCCAAAAAAAAAATTATTTGTGCACAAAAAAATAAAAATAAAATGAAATAAATAAAATGTTTTTTTATATTATTTTTTGTTAAATAATTTGATTAAAATATTTTACCAATTTACGATTGCATTTTGTCAAATTTAAGCAGTTTGGTATTCAATAGGAGTCTTCAAATCTAATAAGGGTTGAACTCTCAAATAATTTTTTTGATTTTGGGGTGGATAATTATAGTGAGTTTGTATTTAAAATTAGGATTATGTTAAATTTAAATTAAAAATATTTTTACTAAAAATATAAATAAAATAAAATAGTGGATGTGACGGGTGTTATTGCTAGTTAGGTTGCGTTTAAAATTGTGTCCATTGACATTCTATATAGGTCGGTGTGGACAGTCCTTGGAACATTTTTTTTTTGTGTAATACTCACTTCACAACATGGAGGTTGAGAGTTTGAATCCCCTTGGTGGTCAGCTCTGTGGGATTAATTTTCCAAATATATCCGGTAACTGCTAACAGGAGAAAGGCACTATCTCGAGAAATAGTCAGGTGCTTTAAGAGGTCTGGACATCCAGTAAAAAAAAAAAAAAAAAACTTTATATTGTTAATGGGTCATCAAATTAAGGGGCGGAAGGAGCTATGTGATGGTTTGAGGGGTGCACTCTAGGTACACTATCTTCAGATTTGTGGATATGATGATCCCACTAAATTTTCGCTCGTGATTATTTCATTTGCTAATGTTTAAATTAATGCTTGAACCAAACCAATTCTTTGTACTCGGCCACACGCTTTTTTTTAATGGTGGGGTCATCACCCAATCACTAATATTGAGTAAGTGAGAAAGCGCTATTAATTGGTGAAAAAATCACTCCTAACGAGAGGAGAGAAAGAAGATAAACTACCAATTTGCGTGCATTAGAGAATCATCCCTCGATGGCAAAGAGTACTAGTATGTTATTCGATTATGCACACGCTCAAACAATTTTCTACTTTATTCAATGGATTAAAACTTACTCATTCTTATCAATATCAACGGACTTTGCGAATTAAGCTAACTAGCACTTACAACCGATGAGTATATAATATGAAAAATAGAAAATGTAAAAAAAATTCCTGTAAAAAAAGTCATTATAATTTTAATCATTGTTTTATAAATTTAGTCTTTACTTTTATGACTTTTATATCCAAAAGTAAGAGACTAAATTTATAAAATAAGGATTAAAATCATAATAATTTTTTTTTTACAGAGGTCTACATTGTCCTCAGAATTAGTCGGGTGCTCTTAGTTTAAGAGGTTTGGACTTCCGAGTTAAAAATAAAAATAAAAAAATAGACAACTAAGCACGGGCTTACAAGTTTTATGACTGTCGGATGTTCAAAACTGACGTAAGAAATTGTATTACGTGTTGGAGCATCCAAAGAACATAAGCACGTGCTTGAGGTATCTTTTTTAGATTCTTTTTTTGTTTTTAAAACGTGATTCATTTTTTAAGGATTTAATAAGGAACACAAAATCTATCTCATCTAAGTACTTTATAATAATAATTAGCTTGTCATTAAACTATGCTAATCCTAACTTTACTCCTTATTAAAGGATGTTTTCTTTTTTCTTAATCTGTACTTCATTAAAGAATCCTTATTAATTAATTAGATACTAAAACAAATGTTAAAATTCCCCTTTTTTTTTTTTGTTTAGTTAAGCTTAAGCTACTGATTCTTTGTAGGGACCACACGGTTGGACAAACTAACTCGGGCCGAGTCAAATCGTTTTAGTACATCCATTCGTCCAAAGATTCCAAACTGTGATAGTTATCCACCCAACAAACCCTAGTACCAAATAGGAAAGTCCAAAGTGCAAATTACCATATTTACGAAAAAATGAGTTGTTGTATACCCGAGCTGACCCCATTAAACTTTCGCCCGAACCGTTGGATTTTCATCGAGATGTGAGAAGTGTACACTCATCGGACAATCCAGATCAAGGGATGACTGTCAGCCGTGGAGGATACACTATTAGTTTCCTCTATCTAATAAAATTGTAGAGTTGTTCTTAGAAGTGGTGGGATTATTGGCTGGTGAGATGGTTGGCCCACAAATTTAAGGAATCTTGTTTGTGTAAACTTGACACTTTCTCACAAAGCCATCTTTAATGGGATAATGAAGAGTTTTGGATGAAATAATGGAATGCATGTCCCAATTAGCACAATTATTAATGGTTGGTGTTGTTGACGGCTTAGATCCACGTTTAATTTTATTAATTTAAAAGTATTGTGTACGTGTGTTACACGTATTTCTTAATCTGAAAGTAATTGAGGTGGAGAATATAGTGAAGAAGGGATAGAATTATAATAAGAGAAAATACATATATTTTGGTAGTTTTAAATTTAGATGTAAAAGATAGGGATTTGAAGATAATTAAGATGTAGAAAATCGTGACAGATAAATTGAAGAAAGTAATGAGTGTTTAGTGTGAAATGTCTATATTATCTAATTTTGAGGGGCATAAAGTTACAATAATATCTGTATATATTTGTTGAGAAAAATATTTTCAAAGGATTTGAATATAAAAAACTTCAAAAATGACAATTGACTTAATTAATAGTATAAATATATTACTCTTAATAGAGTTAATCTTGCATCCAACCAAGTCTTTAGCTTGGGATTGAACGAGAGATAAATTTTCGGGAGATTAGCATCAAGTGTTTTTTTTTTTTAAATAATAAAATGTTATTTTGTGTGCTCTCTTTTAACAGCCGGTGCATGTTTCCTCTTTTTTCATCGACTAAGTAATTAACGATGTGAATTTGCTTATGAAAATGGCTAATTCTTCACCGTCAAAGAATAAGGCAATAAAAATGAAGATAATACGCACAGACCTTAAGGGTAAGTGTTATGGACACCTTAAATAAGTAAATTTTTTTTTAAAGGTTAGGGCAAATACCATGAGCACCCCAAATAACCAAACCCCTCCATCCGGTCTTAGATTTGGGGCCGGAGCAAGGAGGCACAATCTCTGCCTCCTCCCAAACTATGAAAATAATCTAAGGCCATATTTCGATGCGGGAGCAAGAGGTTTGAAGGGTATTTAATTTTCGGTAAAATCTGTGCACATATTGTGCCTCCCTTGCGTCTTCTCTCCATGGTACTTCTTCATCTCTCAATACCTTAAACCCCTACCTTAAGAGTTTTCTATAGCACTTGCTCTCCCTCGATACCTTAAACCCCTACCTCAAATCCCAAATCCAGCTCGAGATGAGTGTTCGCCTATTCGGACTTTAGCAAACGCGTCGGTCTTAGAAAAACTTCAATTACAAAAGGAAATTGGTAAACATAATCAATTTTGATACATCAATGAAGACAGGTTGTACTCATCTATGTGTACCTCCTTTTGGTGGAAGCCATATGTCCAATGTCATTAAAAAAAAAATTAAAACATATTTCTTTCACTTGCATTGTACGATGAAATAGATAATCCACTATCACCCCTAAGATCAAATATTAATTGCAGGACTTATTAGATTGTAGGGTGACCTTGATATTCAGTTCCCAGTTGTTTGGATCATTGGTTTTCTTGTTTGGAAACAAGAAAAACTATGACCCAAAAAAACCCAAGTATATGTTATGTTCCAATACCAAAACCAAAAACCCAATGCTGGTTTATTAGTAAAAAAATCTTAAATTTATGTAAGAGAAAATATGTTTTATATGAGAGACTAATGTCTAAATTACAATCAAAATGAGATACATGGCAAAAGGTGGAAGAGGGCAAAAAAACCGCGAAGAATAAACGCAAATGTCAAAAAACTTGCAACTAATTGACGCATGAAAAAATGCCACCATCAATATAATTAATTACATAGGCCAAAAGTACGCAGTAATACTATGATCGGTGGCTTGGTTTAAACCCACAACCTCGAATGTCTTGTTTCTAAAACCTTAGCAAATTACAAAATAAGAGACATATTTAAATTAAACCTTATCAAATTACAAATTAAGAAAATTAATTAGACAAAAGTAACATAAAGTATATATTAATTTATAAAAAAAAGAGAGGATTTTATTTATTATAAATTTATTGATTTTGTTTCCTTTATAACTTTGGGCTTCTGAACAGATACTGCCTCCTTTCCCAACACACACAAACAGTTGCAGAGAGAGAAAGAGAGAGACATATTTCAGACAGTTTTAGAGAGAGAAAGTCACCACTCTACACTACACTACACTACACTCTTATCAGCAAGACAAGTCCACAACCGACCTCTCTCTCTCTCTCTCTCTCTCTCTCTCTCTAAACATGGCAGAACCTCCTCTAAACTTATAGAGAAACATCTTCTCTAGGGTTTTATTCTCTCTCTCTTCACTTTCTCTCTCTAGAACTTATAAACCCTCTTTCAACTTCTGCTAAAACTTACTTATTAACCTCTGAACTAAAACAGTAAAAAAAGAAAGAAAAGAGAATCGTCATTCCAGAAATGGCGAATCCCAGCATTTCTCCCGTAAAGGAGACCGCCATTTTCACACTGGGTCTCAGCTTTTTCTGCGTTTTAGGTTATGTCTGAACTCCAAGTTTCTTTATTGCAGCTTTTCCTGCTGAGTTACAAACCCTAGGTGGAAGAGCAGGAGAGGAAGATAAATTAAAAAAAAAAACAGGAAGAAAAGAAAAAAAATATGAACAATACGTCGGCGGCGGCGACGGGAACGGCCACTGCTTTCCGGCCGCCGTTTACGGCGTCTCAATGGCAAGAGCTGGAACATCAAGCTTTGATCTTTAAGTATTTAATGGCAGGATTACCTGTCCCACCTGAGCTCGTTTTACCTATTCGGAAGAGCTTTGAATCAATGTCGGCGAGGTTTTTCCATCATCCCAGCAGTAAGGATTTAATGAAGCAGGAAGATCTCTTCATCTTCATCTTCTTGCTCTTGATTATTTTTCATTTCTCTTATTTTTTTTTTTGGATTTTTAATCTGTTCTTGAACTTTTATTTGTTGATCGATTGATCAGTTCTTGATCATTTTAGTACTGGTTTAGAAATTATAAATCCCTCCTTATTATCTAATCTCTGATTTTTCTTCAATGTTGTTTTTGTCGATCACAATCGAAACTCATATCACGACATTCGATCTGGGTTTTGTTCATCAACGCCTTTAAAAATCAGATTACAGATTATAGTTTACTTGCGTTTAAAATATTGGGTATTTTTTTTTTTTTGAAATCAGACTTCACTTTATCTCTAATCATTTATTTGTTTCTCTAATTCGATTTTCCCTATTTTTGAAATGATATTGTTTTCATCGACGCCATTAAAAGTCAGATAACAGATTGGAGTTTACTTAAAGTTTGGGTGTTTTTTTAATCAGATTTCAACCCATCTTTCAGTATTAATTATTGTTCTAAGTAGTTCAATTTTATTCTTTGACTCTCCGTATTTTTTTAAGCTGTGTACTTTTAATCTGTCATTGACGCCATTAAAAGTCAGATGAAACAGATCAGAGTTTAATTGAGTTTGGGGTTTTAAAAGATTGGATTTTTGTGTATTAATTAATGTTTATCTAATTGTTTCATCTCTGGTTCTCCCTATTTTTTTAAGCGAAATTGTCTTAAGAGAATGTTTTGTTGCAGTGGGATATTGTTCCTTTTATGGAAAGAAAGCAGACCCGGAACCTGGAAGGTGCAGGAGGACCGACGGAAAAAAATGGAGGTGCTCCAAAGACGCATACCCGGATTCCAAATACTGCGAGCGGCACATGCACAGAGGCCGCAACCGTTCAAGAAAGCCTGTGGAAACTCAATCTATTTCTCAGTCATCGACTGTGACATCACTTACGGCCACCACCGGAAGCAGTGGAGGTGGTGGTAGTGGCGGTGGTGGTGGTGGTGGTGCCGGCGGAAATGCGAACTTCCAGAACCTTCCATTAATGGGTAATCATCAAGTTCTCTGTTCTGGAAGCAACCCATCTCTGTTGCAGATGGAATCTGTCCCTTATGGAGTTGCTAGTAAAGAGTACAGGTACTTTGAATTGTCTCTCTCAATTATAATCTCATTTGGTTTCTTTATTGTTGGAATCAGATTTGTTTGGAGACTGAAGAAATCTGATAAAAAAAAAAAAAGAGAAAGAGAGAAGAAAGTTTAGCTGTTAATGTTGTCTCTGGGTGTGTGTTGTTTGTTGGGCCCATCCAGAAATTCCTTCTGGCCGGGTAGTGGATTTCTTGCAGGAAACTGTTGGTTTACTGCTGAGGAAGCTTGTTTCTGGTTTTGGGTCCCATGGTTATTTGGTGCCCTTAATGGCACCCTAAAATGTTGCAGAGTATGTTTTCTTGTGCTGGTTATTGGTCATGAAATGGTTTAAATAAATCTGACAACCTTTAGAAGATGTCCTAGACGCAGATGGTTAATGGCACTATGGCAGATTATTTAGTGCCTCAATTTCTCTGTTTCTGTCAAAAGGGAAAAGTGGGAAGAGTAGGCTTTTGGACTTGTTGATTGTCATGTTAAAAAGATTTACCTTTGAATTCAGTTGCAGAAAGGAAATAGACAGTTTTTCCTGCTAATTGTTTCTACTTTTAGAATTTGTGTTCCCTTACTTCCCTGGTCTTCTTATGTATTGCTGTGTAGTGCCATAAATTCTTATTAGTTCTTTGTATGGGTCTGCAATTGTGAGGTTCTTCTTTCAAGTGCATAATTCCAGTAGATTGTCAATTGGGATTCTAGATTATGATGTCTATGTTTGACCCGGGTAAAGATGTCTGCGTCATTCTTCTTAGAGATGATTCTTTGAACCGGCCTGAAATTGTCTGCTCTGTTTTCTCACTAGAAAGTGCAGAAAAATGATTGGTTTGTTTTGCATCACAATTACCCACCCTTTTTTTTTCCCTTTTACCACCCATTATTTTTAACCCCTTGGGAAGATATGGTTCTCTGCTGTTAAATGCTGGAAGTAGAAGTGCTGACAGAGAACTGCTTGGTTTGGTGATGTTCATAACCAGGATATTCCCTTGGAAAAAGGTTTTTGGTTTGGCCAACTTTCTTGGTCCCATATTATATATAGTTAACTTTTATCCATATATCCACCTTCCAGAACAGGACCATATATACGGGCGGTACTAGTTTGCAATCAAGTACCGAAAACTTTCGTAACGGGTTTCTTTCTTGTTGCTAATTCTATATAATCTGAGTATTTTTTACAGTGACTGATTTCTGTAAACAGATTGAAATGCACGCAAAGGGTTGTAAACGATAACTTTATTATTACAATTATATGCTGCAATTACTGTTAATTGTTGGTGTATTAATAATTTTCACGATGCTGCATTGAGCCGTAGATTGGCTGAATTTGTAAAACTTGGCTAGATTTAGTTGAATTCTCAAGTTTATTTGATTTACCTGTGTATAAATGCTTGTCTATGTACTGGAAAGAGAGAACGGAAAGGAACCTGCCTTGCTTTAATCAGTCTATCCAGCATTTCCTTCATAATTTCCATTGCATTCTACCTATAGTTGCATGATCCTTGACTGCAATTCTTTGTCTTCCTTTCTTGCTCTCTAACTGCTGTTCTGATACTTGAACTTGCTCTCTTCCCGCTCTATCTAAAATGTAGTTTGAATTTTAGCTTTAGATAAGTACTTTCTAGTTATCCTAATTTTTTTTGTTTTTAGGTTGATTGGCTTTGACCATCTTCCCAGCATTGATCTCTTGCAATCCCAGTTTCTTTAACAGCATATGATTTTTTATTATTTTTCGATCAGGTTATAGTTTCCAGAAACTGTGGTTGAATGCATAATTAATACCATAGTACCGTTGTAATAAGGATGATAAATACCACAGTTTTCTGAAAACCGTGGTTAAAAGTACTGTTAAACTGTGTTTAGTTCAAACATAATATGTAACACAAGTCGGGCTAATAATCGACTATCTTCATGCTTGAGGTTTAATTAGCAAAATTATAAGACCAATTATAACTGATTGAATATGCAGGTACTTCCATGGAATGAAACCAGAGACTGATGAGCATAGTTTCTTCTCGGAAGCTTCTGGGAGTTCGAGGGGCCTAGGAATGGACACTTCTATGGAAAACTCATGGCGTCTGATGCCTTCACGCGTGTCCTCATTTCCTCAATCTAAATCAAGAAATGGATCCATTATGCAGGGCGATTATTCCCAAATGCATGCACTGCAAGATCTCGGTCAGGCCACCATGAGCGCTGCACTATCGAAACAGCATCAGCAACAGCAGCATTGCTTCTTTGGAAGCGAGTACGGTTCCTCAGAGGCCGTGAAACAGGAGGGACAGTCCCTTCGACCTTTCTTTGATGAATGGCCTAAGACAAGGGACTCCTGGTCTGATCTTGAAGATGAGAGATCCAACCGGACTTCATTCTCGACCACTCAGCTCTCGATTTCCATACCAATGGCTTCCTCTGACTTTTCTGCAACAAGTTCTCGATCCCCCAATGGTTAGTAAATCTCTCATCAATCTGAATATTTTTTCTTTCTTTTTTTGATTGAGAATGAGAATAGTATTAACAGGAGAAAAAATAATTTACAATGAGCAAGAGTTGCAAAAGGAGATTCATGGGGTTCTGAATCTTTTGTTTTTTCCTGCAGATGATTAGAAGAGGTGGCTGGGCTACTAGGATGTTGGAGAGAGGAGGAGATCTTGTTAGCTCTCATATGTTTTGAGTGCTGTGTGAAGACTTCCAGCTGCCATGTTTTCATCTCAACTTCCCTCAACTGTTGAGGAGTTAGTTGCTTGTCTGTTATTTCTAGTTTTGCTTGAATGATCTGGTGTTACTGGGTTCCTCTATGTTCATTTCTTCACTGGGATTTATGTTTTCAGTTTCTGTTGAACTAAATTAACTTGCCTGTGTAAAACTTCAAATTCAAGCCCAAGTTCTCTTTTAGGAATAAAAATGACCTCTGGCAGGTATCTCTCTAAATCCAAGATCTTGTCGATTTGAAGACTCTAGAGTATTCATTAACTTGGAATTCCTGAGCTTCCCAGTCCAGGTAAGTTGCAGCTCTAGATTCGAACATGGGATTCGAAAATTAAGCCGTAAATTTAAGCTTTGGTTGTCAGATTTTCTTGATGTCTGGTTATTGCAGATCTTTGCATGAGCAACCTAAGCTGCAAAAAACGCATCTTATATTTAAAATTGATGCATCAATGTAGCTATATTATCCAAAATTGTATCATTAGATTTTTCAAACAATCAAAAGTAAGGAAACATCCAAGTACTTGTGATGAAAGTAGTGTTTGGTGACAATGATAATTCTATTCCAATATTAGTAACTTGTAAAAGGCTGTAGATTTTAGCTTTTTGAAGAATTAGTTTACACTCAAAAAGAACATCCCTCTATTTTTTTCCCTTGTCAGCAGTGATCAGAAATTAAGACCCACATTTTGTTTCCAGGATTAAACCCAGTTATTACTGCCTTGTTTGCCACCAGATTTCCTGTAGTTCAGAGAGCAGAGAGGGCAGATCAGGTTAAAGAAGTAGAATAGGACCTGCCCACCTTATTAGATTCCACATGTAAAGAAGAGAGCCAGAAATCTGTTCAGATAAGATGTTTGATCTCAAGCCTAGCTTGTTGGAATCCATGCACAGATATTGTACACACCATATCATTGAACTTTGAACAGTTCAAAGTAATTTTAACTGAAATGTCCCATCGTGTTGTCTGTCTGGTTTCCATCCATCTAAAACCCTAGCTAGATAGTAGTAGAGAAGGGATCTCTTTGTACGTAGATGCTGTGCCTAACTGTCACGCATGGGTCCCACTTCAGCAACAACTCAATCCCTGAGGTAATAATATGAATGAAAGAGGGGCCAGACCAGATATTCAAACCCAACGTTTCACCTGTTACACCAACTGATCCAAAGTATCCTTGCATGGACCAGTTTGTCGCGTCGGCATGGGGATGATCCAAAGGTTGGTGTGTTGTGTTTATTATCGTTTCATGTAGATCATCTTTACAGAAGAACATATCGGTTTAAGACTTCCAATCCAATTAAAAACAATTCAAATTATATGGTTTTTTACACAAGTTATGTGCATGTGCATCGCATTTTTTATTTTATATTGGATTTGTTCGGTAGTTTTTTGTACCAAAGAAGCGCATTAGAAGGATGACATACCACTTTTTTTTCCTTTATTAACCCTACACTTTTACATTCAATTTACATGAACATGTGAGTCTACATAAATAAAATCCAAAGGTTGATGTTGATCTATATAATGAGAAACGTCGCAAAAATTAACATTTGGATCATCTCCACAAAAACTTAGTAGCAAGTATAAGTGGAGTACAAAAAGGGTAGAATTGGGACATGAAAAAGTGGATAAAAATATGCAGCTTCATTCGTCCTCGGGTGGTGTGATGCAACTGACACTGATCCAGTTCTCAATCAGATTATTAGTTTGAATTGATCATCCTCACAAAATATTATCCCTTTCGATATTTTTACACCATTCTTATTAGGCGAGTGTAAATGAAGTGTAAGAAAATCAATTGGGGTGTAAATAAAACATGGTTTATAGAGAGTGGGGTGCGTATTTGTTATTGAGCGTGCGCATTGGGAAGCCAACTCTTATACATATGGCGTCACTGGTGTCGTACCTCGTTGTGGGGCCCAAAGACAGCTGAGGCTAGTAGTAGTAGTAGTGTCAGAATCCTCACATGGTGCGGCGTGACACTCAAAGTCTGCCCTACTACTACTACTACTACTACCCCCTTCCTGAAAAGAAAATAAAATAAAAAAAGAAAAGAGTGTCCGTCCAGTCCAGTCCAGCCCAGCCAGCTTATTATTATTAGAGATTATTATGGGGTTTTGGTGGGGACACATGTCACGCTACGAGTGTCGGTCCGAATTTACGAGGCATTGTGTGACGTCACCTTGATGCCATGCCTCCTTTTCACTTCTTCACACAACACCATTAGTATGACGTGGAACCATGAAGAGAAAAGGAGACAAAGAGTTTTTGTGGGGTCCAGAGACTTTCCTCTTACTGCACAACTCATCAGGTCCTTGAGGGACCCCACCATTTGTCCTTCAGATGTTTGATGGGTTTGGATCTTATCTGATTTATGCCACGTGTCATGCCCCCATCGGTATGTTAGGTACTGCTATTGGACCAGGCAGTAGGGACATTAGTACAGTGGGGGTGGCCGCGGTCAAATCGCCAGCTTGCTTGGGGGTCCATGTAGTTGCAGAACCAAAACTCTGAAATTGGGAACCGGTGCGCCAAGCCCTAAAAGAAAAAGGAAGTATCCTTGGACCTTGGTTTGGTTATTAAATGTTTTAAAATACGGCCGTTATAACGGTAGGACATTATGTTATAGCACTATAACACCGGTATACGATAATGACTGTTTTTACCGTCATACTGATTATCACGACTGTTTTTTTTATCATTATAACAGTTATCACGATTGTTATTTTACTAAATATTTTTTAAAATATTTTTTGTTGCAACCTCGATTATTTTTTTGTTATTATGGTGTTTTTCTGATTTAACACAAATGTTAATTTATACCTCAAAACCGTTATAACGGCCTCCTACCGTTACACCGTAGGAGGCCATTATTATTCTATGGTTACGATGATGTAATACTACTCACTAACCATTTTTGCAAGAACAACCAAAATGCATTAACAACTTCCACACTTATTCGGAATTCTCACTCACTAAAGTTTTTTTTTTTTTGCTAGGTAAGCAAGAAGTATATTAATGAATCAAAAAATACAAGAGAAGGTCAAAGCCTGCAGAAACAACAAGGGAGAGATCTCTCCCGCATCACCATCCAGACATGGCATCCAAACTAGGTTGGCACACACAAGCCGCAACTATCATTTGCGAAAGATATCAATAAAATCTAAAATAGCACGTATTAGGGTCTTCCACTGCCAAGAAGGCTGGTCTGTGATCAAAGACGTCCCTTGAACCAGGTGGTAGGATAGCTCCTCTCTTGTATATATAGGGATGTCTGCTGCGAAATTAGTTTCTCTTAAGATACTTGAAAATTTTAGGGTCAAGTTACGTCTCACCTTGTTCCACCTTGTAAGGATGAACTAAGGGATCTTCTCTTTTATGTGGGAGTCTGGTGTGATCTAGATGTTGGACCAACCCATGTCCTTGGCCCATTATAGCCCTAAGATGATGGGTAAGACTTCCGCCACAAAGTTGTTGCATACTCCCAAACCAATAGCCATTGCGCCCAGAGTTTTTCCTTTATGATCACGAAGGATGATACCAGCTCCACTCAGACCAAGGTTGCCTTTAAAGCAGCCATCACAACTCATTTTCACCTGCCCCCTTTCAGGAAGATGCCATAAGCATTGCAGCACCTGAAGGTGTCTGACTGGCCTTAGTTTCATTTTGAGTGCATTAAACACCATGAGGTCCTCCACTTTGTTGTGCATATAGCTTTTCATGAGAGTTGAGCATTGAAAAAAATTTACCTGAATCTTACCCTTAATACCTCGAATGGAGTGGGCTTTATTGTCAAAAATGCATATATTGTGATGGTGCCAGATTTCAGAGATCACATTAATAATAACAGCAGCCCACAGATTTTTAATAGCCTCACTCCTTGAAGTGATCAGAGTCGAGACTACTCCAAAATTTAGTTGTCCATTGATGTGCTTAAGGCCAAAGTGATCAAAGATCCATTTCTAAACATTGATGGTGAAAGTGCAAGACCAAAAAAGATGTCTGTCATCTTCCTCACTGCAAAGGCAAAGAGAATATCTAGATGCCAGAGTATACCTCTATCTTGGAGCCTTTTCTCTGTGGCACAGCAACCCGAAAAGATTTTCCAAGCTGTGGCACTACAACTAGGATGGATGCACTGTCTCCATACCCACTTAGACCATGAGACTTTGGGAAATCTTTCACGCAGGAGTTTCACACCATTCGAGACAGTGTAACAACCATTGAGGCTAGTTTTCCAGATCATGGAGTCTTCTCCCAGGGAGAGGGTAGGAAGGGAAGTTAGATTAATGTTGGCGAGACTGAGAATGTCTGCAAGCACTTGAGGGATTGATCATTGGCCATCCGATATTAAGTCACTCACTTTGGCTTTTGGATAAAAAAAAACTGTCATCGTGGATTAGTGCCGATAGAGGAACATTTGTGCACCAAGGGTTATGCCAAAGCGAGTTGCCCTCACCATCTCCTATTATCCAACGCCAATTTTCCTCCATTCCAGATATAGCCCATTTCAGACCACCCCAAATCGAGGATTGTTCATAATAAGAAATCCAGTTTCCTTTTCTGCATTTGAATTTGGCCGTAAGAAAGACTGCCCAATGTTCTTTACTAGACATGATCCGCCACATTAGTTTGATGAGAAGAGCTCTATTGATGACTTCAAGACATATAAGGTTCAGTCCACCTTCCTCTTTAGGGAAACATAGTTTATGCCATGCTTTGGTAATCAATTTAGAGTGATTCGGTTCTCTCGTCTAAAGAAAATTGCGCATAATCCTCTCGCAGGAGCTAATGACTGATGTAGGCCATTTATATACTGCCATATTGTATATAGGAATGCTGAAAAGAATAGATTTGATAAGGTATAATCGTGCTTGGAAGGAGAAAAGGACACCTTTCCACCCATCCAGTTTATCATGCAATCGAGCAACCACCTGCCATATATGAGCTTTTTTAACCTGACCTGGGAAGATAGGGACACCCAGATAAGTATCTGGAAAGTTGCATTCATTCATACCAAACAATTGGGTAATATGATTTTTCTGGTCCATTGACATTCCTCCAAGGAAAAGTTTGCTCTTGTTCTTATTGACATATTGCCCTGAAGAGTGTTGGGAATCAAAGAGGAAGAGTAATAGCTGTCTCAAACCTTTGTTGCTGCCATTACAGAAAATGAAGACATCATCAGCAAAAAAGAGATGAGTGGGACTAGAGATACCTTTATAGGAAACCATAGAAGAAAGGATGTTTTATGTATGAAACAGGTCCGATTAAGGAACTCTGAGAAATCTAGACTCATTAAAAAGGATTCGAAGTTTGAGGTAGCATTGTAGGAAATGGTTATGAAATGAGTTGTATAGGCTAAGTTTAAAGGCTCAATAACAACATAAAAAAAGGCACTGGAAAATGAGCAAATGCCTTTGCTTTTGCAAGGTGAGCTTGTCTGATTAGCGTGCACTATAACAAAAATAACAGAAACACGTTATACCATTCCACAATTTTTGTTATATCTAGATATTTGTAGAACAACTAGGTTCTAGTTGTTATCGTTCACAGAAAAATTAGGGTATACAGAGACATGTATAAACCTCCTGATGCATAACATACCATCAAGTTGCCTAGTGCCAAAGCTAGTGGAAGAGATGGACAGAGCCATATGCTATCTTACTAAGGCAGTAAACTATCTCGATCTAGGTGGTTCCGCAGTCATTCTTACGTTGCATATGGGTCTTCTGTTAGAAAGGCAGTCATATGCTTATTGTATGTCCTCATGTTCTTTAGTCAGAATGCATTTACCAAGTTTATAAGTGCATGTATCCTGCCCTAGAAGACACCATAAACATTTGCCCATTATTTTTTTGTGGTGTAGCTACCTTGTTTATAGATGCACATGAACACTTGCTCTTAACACATCTTTTACATGTGGTTGAGTGGATTTTCTCACCTCAAAATTCAAGTAGCTTTTTCCAGAGAAAAATACCCTCATGCTATCATGTGATGTAGTCAGTAATCCCAGGCCAAATCTATGTATACAATAATCGTACTGGAGACTAAGCATGTTTACAAGAATGAGTAGGTATATACCAATTAAATCTACAAGTATATGTGCCCTCTTATGAAATTAAGAATAAGTACGAAGAATTGTTACTCGTGTTTGCTACATATCAACATGTAGTTTGGTGGACTGTGGTAACTCCCCATAGAGGAGGCATACACATGAACCACAATTACAATTGTCAGTTTGTCACATATGTATATAATTTTGTGCCGGAGTATGCAATCTATGTGCATCTTTTCAGAGTCCAGTTGGTTGGGTCCTCAATATGATTCATTTAGTGGATCTATGATTTAACTTTCCTATGGTTACAATGTTGTTAGATGCATTGGAGTATATCAGTTTGCTTGACAAACTACTGTGCATAGGTTCAGTTGATTAGATTTTGAACCTACTATACTTCCCCAGGGATTCACTCATTGCCTCTGTAAAGAGGCTAACAGTCTGGTTTTTGCTGCAGACATTCGAGTAGCCTGGTGAATTTCACTAACTATATCTAGTAATTGCAGCTAGTATTGTTCACTGCACTTTTCTCTTCAACATTATTAGGTAACAAAACTTTTCTCTTCAACATTATTAGATTTTGACTTCTCAGAAGTACTTATGCTTTTTTTAGAAGTAGAAACACTTCTCCTTCTGGTTGTGAAACGCCCTCGAAGTTTGGGACTGAGCTGATTTCTTTGGGAACCTGTGAGGACTACATGGTAAAGATGTCATCTTCATAAAAATTTAGTCTTGAAAGTTGTTTGAAAATCAGCAGTGAGGACTATCAATCATCTTTTAATAAGATTATAAATTTTAGAAATGATTGATTTTTTGTGAAGAATACTTTTTTTTTCCAAAACAAACCATAGATTAGAACTCAAAAGGAAATATTGTCTGACTCCAAGGAGTCTACATAGTTAACCTGGGACATAGAATTTAAATTAGAAGAGCATAACCAAGTTTTTGGGATTAACATGTTTTTCCCACATCTAGCCAACAGACATACTATACTATCAGTACTGAACTTAACAAACTTAAAGTTTATATTAGACAAACTTTGAGAAGCAACCATAACTTCTTCTAATAGGTGATGATTCCTCCAATGGATACTAGCAAAAACATCATTTCCTTTTCTCAAAAAGACTCCATTGTCATTCTGGAAAATGATTCGAGTAAGATTGATCTCCTTAGACCAATTCAGAGCTTCCAAAGCTGCCAAAAGAGTACCTTGTTCCTGATTCATACAAGAAATAGAGAGAGCTCTTGTTCCAATGCAAGTACCTGCCATATTAGTAATAAAAATACCAATTGCAAATTTAGTATCATTAGACTTAAAATTGCATTTAAAGCTAATAATCCATCTCTTATGATCCATATTCAGATTCAAAGAATTCATAGTTGAAAGATGCTGAATGTTGGAGATCCTTGTAGTGGTAAGCAATCCTTGTTCTTGCTTGTCTTTGTAAAACATGACAGCTTGTTGAATTTGCCTAACTGTTCTAACTGGATCAGGTACTGTATTGTCAAAAACTGTTTCACACCTTGCTTTCCAAATGTGCCAAATCACAAAGGCACTGTAATCTTTCCAGCTAAAATGAAGATCATTCCAGTGAGTCAACATAGTTTCTCCATTAAGGAACCATTCACGAAAAGTTTGAATAGGAAAGGAATGAATATGAATACTATAAGGGATAAAAAACCAAGCAACTCGAGCAAAGGAACAATCTAAAAACAAATGATGGACAGATTCAAATTTCTCCTTACACAGATAACAAACAGGATCTATATTAGGAAGGATAGCAGATATTCTTCCACCAAGTGGAAGAATATCATGTAAGCATTTCCACATAAAAATCTTAATCTTAGGATAAACATTACAGGCTCGGAGCATATCCTCAAGTGTTTGGATGGTTCGTTCAGATTGTCCGTCAGTTTGTGGATGGTAAGCTGTACTCATGCTGAGTTTCGTTCCCATGGCGTATTGAAAACTTCTCCAAAATTTGGATGTGAAGAGAGGATCTCTATCCGAAACGATAGATAATGGCACTCCATGAAGTCGTACAATCTCTTTGATGTAAAGTGCACATAATACCGAAATGGTATCAGTCCCTTTTGTTGGTAAGAAGTGAGCCGATTTGGTTAGTCGGTCCACAATTACCCACACACTATCCATTCCTTTACGTGTTTTAGGTAATCCTCTTACGAAATCCATCGTAATGAAGTCCCATTTCCATTCTGCTATGGTTAATGGTTGTAATAACCCTTGTGGCTTCTGATGTTCTGCCTTCACTTGTCTGCAAGTTAGACATCTTGCTACGCAAAGTGCTACATCCTTTTTCATCCCCTTCCACCAATATTGACGTTTTAAATCCTGGTACATCTTGGTACTCCCGGGATGAATAGTAAATTTGGAAGTATGAGCTTCATCGAGAATCTCCTTCCGAAGTTCTTCATCATCAGGTACACAGAGTCTACCTTTGTAAAGTAGTCCTCCATCCAATCGCTGGGTCCAGTTCTCAGGTGCTTCGTCCGTCCTAAGTTTCATTTGAATTCCTTGAAGTTCTGAATTCCGTTGTTGAGCTTCCACAACTTTGTTGATGATGACAGGTTCAACGACGACATGCGACAAATACGCACATGTAGTTCCACGTTCGATTCGGAGATCAAATTCTTCTAATACTTCACGTATCTTAAGTGATGCTAATGTCCCGTACGTTTTTCGACTCAGAGCATCTGCAACGACATTTGCCTTGCCGGGATGATAACTTAAGGTGAAATCGTAATCCTTTAGAAATTCCAACCACCGTCTTTGCCTTAAATTCAATTCCTTTTGCGTGAATACATACCTTAAGCTCTTATGATCTGAGAATACTTCAAATTTTTCTCCATATAGATAGTGTCTCCAAAGTTTTAGAGCAAAGACGACAGCTGCAAGTTCTAAGTCGTGCGTTGCATAATTCCTTTCATGATTCTTCAGTTGTCGTGAAGCATAGGCTATGACCTTTCCTTCTTGCATCAGTACACTTCCGAGTCCATTGTGGGATGCATCGCAGTAAACCACATACTCCTTGCCTTGCTCCGGTGTAGTCAGAATTGGTGCTGTTGTTAATCTTTTCTTTAGTTCTTGAAAAGACTTCTCGCACTCCTTGCTCCATTCGAACTTGATTCCCTTCTTTGTTAGGTGAGTTAATGGTGCTGCCAATCTGGCGAAGTTTTCCACAAATCTTCGGTAGTATCCCGCTAGTCCAAGAAAACTACGTACCTCAAAGACATTCTTCGGTTGCTCCCAGTTTAGGACAGATTTAATTTTAGCTGGGTCCACTGCTATTCCATGTTGCGAGATGACGTGCCCAAGAAACAGAACTTCAGACATCCAGAAATCACACTTGCTACGTTTAGCGTACAGCTGGTGATCACGTAGGGTTTGTAGTGCAATTCGTAGATGTTCCTCATGCTCCTCCTTGGTCTTTGAGTAAATTAAAATATCATCGACAAAGACAACAACGAACCGATCAAGGTAGGGCCTAAAAATTCTATTCATCAAGTCCATGAATGCAGCAGGTGCATTAGTCAAGCCAAAAGGCATAACTAAAAATTCAAAGAGACCATATCTGGTGCGAAACGCTGTCTTCTCGATGTCACTTTCACGGATTCTTAATTGGTGATATCCTGACCGCAAATCAATCTTCGAAAAGTACTTTGCTCCCTTTAATTGATCGAAGAGGTCGTCGATTCTGGGTAGTGGATATTTATTCTTGATCGTGACTTTATTGAGTTGTCGATAGTCGACACAGAGTCTCATCGATCCGTCCTTCTTTTTCACGAACAAGACAGGTGCTCCCCATGGTGATGTACTGGATCGAATAAAGCCATTTTGTTGTAGTTCCTCCAATTGCTTTTCCAGTTCCTTAAGTTCGAGTGGTGCCATTCGATACGAAGGAATAGCTATTGGTTTGGTACCGGGGTAAACTTCAATCGTGAAATCAAGTTCCCGTTTTGGAGGTAACCCTCGTAGTTCTTCTAGAAATACATCTGGGAACTCTTGAACTATAGCGATATCTTCCACTATTTTGCTCGAATCTTCTCCACCTATCATATGTGCTAAAAGAGCTAACTGACTGGTGGCTTCTGACCGTTGAAGTCGTCGTCCAAGTATTCGAGGCGTCAATAGTTTCTATTAAAATTATTATTCAGATCAACAGGTATCAAAACATTATAAAGAGACTTGAATGAAAACACACCTTTTGTTTAAAGACCATTTAAAATTATCAACTCCCGTAAAGGGGATTCTTATTTGGAGAATTCTAGATTTAACATTAGAATCAAAACAACCATCCAAAGTCTCATGATTCCACTTTTTAGAACCTGTTTTGAGCAAAGAATTAACCAAGTTAATATCCTGAAAGTGGTTCAAGTCAGGTTTAGTTAAAGGAGTTTGAATATCAAGTACCCAAACATCCTTCCAAATATTCACCAAATCCCCTGACCTAACTTCCCAAATCCCATGTTCTTTTATTAAAGCCAAACCTTTAAATATACCCTTCCAAAGCCAAGAACTATGACGACTAAGCGTATTATTTAAAGGAGAACAATTCGGAAAGTATTTTATTCTCAAAATAGATACCCACAGGGAATCTTTTTCAGTCATTAACCTCCAACCCACTTTAGAAAGAAAAGCAATATTAAATTTTTCCAAATTTCTAAAACTTAAGCCACCCAAATGCTTAGGTTTACAAAAAGAGGACCAATCCTTTAGATAAATGCCCTTGTTACTACTCTGAACTTTTCCCCACCAAAAATCTCTTTGAAGATTAGAATCTTCTTAGTGATTTCTTTAGGGATCTGAAACACTCCCATCTGAAAATTGGAAACAATTTCCAGGAAACAAGAATGGTTTTCCCCGCAGCAGATAAGACTTTACTTTTCCAACCCTTGAGCCTAGACCTGACTTTATCTAAGATTGGTTCAAAACAAGCAATTTTAGATCTAGTAGTGAACAAAGGAATCCCTAGATATTTATCTGTAGATCCTTTGTAGAAATGTTGGTTGGTCCTGACTAGGAACTTGAGTAAGGAGTAGATCCTTGGGGGTTTTCTAAAACAAAATTTGAAAGGGAAAACCCATTTCTTTATCTTCATTTGGTGTAACTACTTGAGCCAAATGAGAGGAAACCTTCACGTCTGATTCACACACTAAGTATAGCCAGCTCCTTAGAAGAGATCCGGGCTTTTTGGGCTCGAGTTTTACCTGGTCAAACAAGCAGCAGGATGATAATCTCATCCCTGAAAGACTTGATAGAGTTTTTGTCAATTCAGATTGGGAAACTCTATTCTCGAGTACTAAAGTAATGCACCTTCCCCGTTTCAGTTCAGACCACAGCCCCATTCTAGTGTGTTTCAAAACGGATGAGAACAATCTCCCTAGACCTTTCCACTTTCTCTCAGCCTGGGCAAAGGATCCCTCCTGCAAGGACATCATAGCCACATCTTGGAACCAAAACTTTAGAGGCTCTAATGCCTATAAGCTTAAACAGAAGCTGAATCATACCAAATACAATCTCAAGAAGTGGAACCTTACATCATTTGGCATCATTTAGACTAACATCAAGGAAGCCAAACAGAGAATTCTTGCTCGCCAAACAAACCACCCAGCTGATCTGCATAAATTAAAAAAGTTGAATGACCAGCTCCAGTACCTCTACACCATAGAAGAAGCCTTCTGGAGAGATAAGTCTAGGGAGCTTTGGTTTAAGGAAGGAGACAAAAACTCCCCCTACTTCCATAAGATTATCCTGTTCAAAAAAAGAAGAAATTATATTGAGTAGCTGAAGGACCAGAATGGAAACTGGCTGAATGAAAGAAACAGAATTGGGAATGAGTTTGTCGACTATTTTCAAGCCATTTACAATGGATCCACAACTGAATTTCAGGATGAAATAATAGATATTGTTCCTAAAAGCTGACAGACTTAGATAATGACATCCCACTTACTGATGAAGAGATTAAAATGGATGCTTTCCAAATGGGAGGGAGAAAATCTCCAGGCCCAGATGGCTTTACAGGACTTTTCTTTCAACAGTTTTGGGAGGTGACTGGCCCTGATGTGATTAATATGTTTAAGGATTTTTTGCTAAAGAGCATATCCTCACTTAACTTAACCATACCAACATAGCCCTAATCCCAAAGACCCATATGGCTGATTCAGCCACTCATTTCAGGCTCACCTTACCAAAGTGCTTTTGTCCCCAAAATACACATCTCTGACAATATCCTCATGGCTCACGAGTTGATCCACACTATAAAAAGGAAGAAAAAAGGGTCAGGTGGCCTGGCTGTTATCAAGTTGGACATGTCAAAGGTATATGACAAGTTAGAATAGAATTTTGTGCTTAAGGTCTTAGAGAAACTTGGGCTGAATAGGAAGTGGTGTAACCTGATTCATAATTGTCTCTCGACTGTGTCATACTCTATCCTCCTAAATGGGCCCCCTCATGGTCTTCGTCACCCCAAGAGAGGTTTAAGACAAGGGGATCCCCTATTCCCTTATCTCTATATTTTGGCATCGGAGGGTATCTCTTCATACATGTTATATCTTGAAAGCCAAAAGAAAATTCAGGGTCTTAACATTGCTTGTAACACTTCAGCCATTAGTCATCTCTTGTTTGCGGATGACAGTTTCATTTTCTCCAAAGCCTCTCCTCAGGATTTTTCTTTGATCAAGGAATACCTGCACAAATACTGTAAAGCTTCAGGGCAAGAGATCAACTTTGCTAAGTCAGGTATCCTATTTAGTAATAATGTTCATCACAGACACAGGAAAATTCTTTCTAGAATTCTAGGCATAAAAAACTAGAGTTTGGGAGAAAAATACTTGGTGCTCTTATTAACTTCCTCAAATCCAATACTCAAACTCACCTAGGTCTGTTGCACTCTATTGACAACAGGATTAACTCCTGGTCCTATAGATTCCTCTCTCAAGCTAGCCGAACATCCCTTGTAAAATTTGTAGGTCAAGCCATCCCTCTATATCAGATGGCTGCTTTCCTCCTTCCCAAAAATCTGTGTAAAAAAATAGATGCACACCTTTGTAAATACTGGTGGGGTGAGACTCTTGACCCAAATGACAAGAAGATTCACCTCATCGCTTAGGAAAACTTGTGCAAACCAAAAACTGAAGGGAGTTTAGGCTTTAGGATGAGTGAGATTAACAACCTAGTCATGATTGTTAGAAATGCCTGGAGATTAGTGGAGGAGCCTGAGTCTTTGTGGGGAAGGGCTTTGAAAGCTAAATACTTCAAGGACTCGGATTTTATCAATTCTAAGTGCCCTAAGAGTGCCTCTTGGGCCTGGAAATGTCTTCATACTATTAAGGAGAAGATAAAGCCCATTCATTACGTGGATTGTGGGGGATGGAAATTTTATTGACCCCTGGTGTGATCGTTGGATCCCTGAGATAGGAACAACCCAACCCAAGCCGAACTCAAACCCTGATACTACCCTTAAAGTGGCTGATTTCATAAACCAAGAGACAAGGACTTGGGACAGAAGTAAACTTCTCTTGCATTTTGATCAATCTTCTATTGAGAAGATTGTCCTCATTCCCTTAAGCTCAGTAAATTCTAGAGATAGAAGAGTTTGGGAACTGACCCGTGATGGGGCTTTCACTACTAAATCAGCTTACTTTGGCTTAAGAACCCACACATAGCCTAATACAGATGAAATCTGGAGAGCTATATGGAAAATGAAGTTACCTCATAGAATTCAACTTTTCATTTGGAAAGAAGCCAAGAAATCCATCCCGGTTCGTGATATCCTGCACCAGAGAATGAATATTGGAGAAGATAGATGCCCTAGATGCAACGCGAGACCTGAAACTATTATCCACGCCTTGGTAACTTGTCCCCACGTTAGCAGAATTTGGCAAAGATCTAGACTAAATGTGAGAACAGACCAATTTAGAAACAAATCCTTTATTGATTGGCTAAAGTTCTGGATGGGAATTGAACCTTACAGAAACAACACAAATCTGAGTGAAAATTTTCCACTTGTTGCTTGCATGCTCTGGTCGATCTGGATGAGTAGGAATGATCTTGTCCACAACAATCGACTGGAATCAGATCTTTCTATCATCAACCGTGCTTCGTGTATGATTCCTCTTTACCAAAACCCTGTGCGCCACATAACCCCAACTGGTACCCAAAACCCACCTACCTACTCTATTTAGAGCCCTTCTAGGAATGGCTGGACAAAGATTAACACAGATGGAGCTCGAGATCACTCAAATCTCAAGGGTGGTTTAGGCTTTGTAATCCGAGATAAATTGGGGATTTTCAAATTTACAGCAGCTGTGTCATTTAATGTTTTCTCTGCAGAAGAAGCAGAAATCAGGGCAATCTGGACTGCAATGAAGAAGGCTGTTGAACTGGGGATTAAAGAGCTGGAGATTGAAGGAGATGTTGTCGTGGTCATGGAACAGTCGCAGAGACGAAACTGCAATGGATCGTGGAACACTGAGGCATACCTGAGGGACATAGAAGCATGGACTATTAAATTTAAAAGACTTTCCTTTAATTATTGCCCTAGATTATGTAATTCTGTTGCTCATGAGCTGGCCTAGTGGGCCAAGAACTCTCAACAAACTATGTTTTGGGGATCTCCCCCTATCTGGGTCCTCCTGGCATTGGGGAAAGATCGTTCTCTGTTTTAATTTTTCTTTGCTAATAAAAAAAAAGTGAAGATAACAAAGACAATGACATGGAGGGGTATGCTACAGGCACCCCGGATTTGCACACAAAATCATAGCCCGGGTCTAATTTGGGTCTAATTTGAGTCTAATTTGGTCTAACCCAAGTCTACTTTTAGTTTAATTTGAATAAAATAATCAAAGGTATTAGCAAAGGTGCAAATCCAAGATGCTTGTAGCATTTTCCGACACGGAGTACTTCTTAAACATTAACATAAACATAAGAGTAGGTACCAGGGTCGACTCTGGCCCAAGGTGGCCCCGCCTTGAAGACCCTATATTTGTGTTACACATATTATTAGTTACAGCAAAATTTTTTCATTAGCTTATTTCCTAAACTTAAAAAATTACCACTAAAGAGACATGTTTACCAAGAGACCCATTAATGAACCTCCATGCTATTAGGATCGAAAGTTGTAGGGACCAGTTGGATGCGATCCAAGGACTGAGATTTGGTGAGGATATTTTTCTCACCATGTAGATATCCTCATTAAAAAAAATCAGCCCATTTTAAACCTTTCAACCTTATAAAAAATTGTTTGGAAGTTCATTGAAAATCAAAGGTTAAGAATCAACAGTTAAGACTCCCAAATAACTTTTGATGAGCTTATAAGTTTTATAATAGACAAGGGCCGTATCTGAGCATATGGGGCATAAGCAACCGCATAGGGCCCCCAAAATTATATGTTATATATATATATATATAATCACATGAGTTAGTTTATTGTTTTATTATCGTACTCTTAGCTGTATGGAAATCGTTCCCATTTCTATTTCTTTGTTTATTTAGAATATAAACTCCTAATTATTGATTTAGAATATATAGAAACTTCTAAATATATTATAATAACATTTCAACAAATTGTATTCTTTGTTATGCATCACTTTTTTCCTTTTTATTTTTCAAGGTTCTATTAGAATTTTTTAACCTTAGCTATTTTATTGTTTTGTGCTTT
The DNA here is from genome assembly GCA_002174775.1 of Macleaya cordata. Classification (NCBI taxonomy): domain Eukaryota; kingdom Viridiplantae; phylum Streptophyta; class Magnoliopsida; order Ranunculales; family Papaveraceae; genus Macleaya; species Macleaya cordata. The sequence continues at coordinate 840,110 of MVGT01000436.1, forward strand.
AAATTTGTTATAAAAATTTTATGGGAATCTGAACTATACTAACTCCACGTATTTTTTTTTAATTATGGTATGTAGGCAGCCCTAAAGTAACATGGGTGCCACACTTTTAAATAAATAAATAAATATTAAATTTTATATTTCTTTTTTTTTTTTAATTTTGTAACGATTTCTTATTATTGTAATTTTAAAAAAATTTGGGAAGTTATTTTTTTAATTCATCTATGGGGCCCCGTTTTAAGATTTCTCTTTGGGCCCCCAAAATCTTATAAGGATGATCTACATGGTGAGGAGAACATGGTCACCAAATTTCAGCCTTTAGATCATATGCAACTGAGACCTACATCCAATAGGTTTGGGTTTTATTCCCACTATTTTGATCACAATATTTTCCTTAATAAAATGAAAATTTGGGCCCTTCTACTTTGGCTGCCACGTCGTAAAAACCCTAATCTTCTTTCTATTCTTCTTTACTTCATTGGTTCATATTTCTCCCAAAATTATTCACTCCCCTCTCTCCCCCTAGTTTTGTAGGCCGGTATCTAGTGTTTGGGTCCCGAAGTAGCAACTGCAGCACAATCCTCATATATAGATTATTATATCTACAATTTAACCTATTTTAAAATTTCTAACCCCATCAAACGTTTATCGAAATCACCAGCAAAAAAAGATGCTTAAATTATGACTATTTTTTAAGGCATAATTTGAGAGGTTTAAATGTTTTTGAATGACTGATTTTTAGGTATGATGCTCTACATGGTGAGGATATTAATTAATCATCGACTCATTGAATCATTTGTATGTGGATTCTACAAAGAAAGTGGTGCAATAGGCGATGATGCAATATCCCTTACTCTATATATAGGGGGCATCTCCATCGGGGTAATACTACAGGCACCCCGGATTTGCACACAAAATCATATCCAGGGTCTAACTTGGGTCTAATTTGAATAAAATAATCAGAGGTATTAGCAAAGGTGCAAATCCAAGGTGCTTGTAGCATTTTCCTCTCCATCGATATTTTATTTGTTTCCCGTAAGGTGAGAATACCGTCAGATCATCTCTAAATCTAACGGATTGGGGCTCGATTCCTTTTAATAAGCTCTAGCTCTTGAAATCCGGACTTCATTAGGACAGAGGCACTGCAAGGAGATTAGAAAGTAATAGAGAGACTAGAGAAATTCCAGGAAGGTAATTATTATTTACGTTTTAGAAGCTAATGTACTATATATATATTTACGTATAGATTAATTAGTAACTTGTATTTTATTTTTATTTTAATTATTAGATTTCTTGTACAATAGGGTTTAGGGGTTGAGTCGGTTATTTGTAAAAATTATATAAACACATCCATGTTACCTTTTCTTTTGGATCGGATCGGATCGGATCGGATCGGATCGATTGAGAGCAGGAGATCTCAGCCAAATTATTAAGTACGTACCTGATCAGCATAGTCGATCCCTTTAATTTGTAAAAAAAAATCCAATGGATGAGTTGATATCCATTAATGCTAATTGTGAAGAAAAAAAGACGACGACCACGACGACAACGACGAAAGAAGAAGAGCCAATAATTAAGAGATCTCTATGTCATGAATCTAACCGTAGTTCTAATTCATCAACATCAGCAGTAGCAGCAGCAGTAGTAGTAGTTCTTCCTCGCGAACTAATCTACGAGATCTTAACAAGAGTATCTCTTAGCAATCTACTTTGTCAATGCCGATGGGTATGCAAGGAATGGCGGAGTCTCACGTATGATTCCAAATTCAATCTCATTCACTCTAGGAGGAATCCAACTATGTCAGGCTACTTTATTATGATGGAAAATAATATGTGCAGAGCAGATTTCAATTTTATCTCTTTCATCAATAATAATAATAATAATAACACTATTGATCAATCCCAGCAGCCACTAGTACCAATCCCGCCCTCAGCTCCTTTTCTGTATTTCTTAAACACGGGTTACAAGGTAAGGATCGTAGCTTCATCGTCCCCTCATGGTCTTTTTTGTTTTGTCCGTTACAAGTACCCAAGCGATCCCCAGCAGCCATTTTTCTACATTTGCAAGCCAGCTTCTGGACAATTGCGAAAGATTCCAAAACCACCTAAATATTCCGAATACCCGACTATGAAGTTTGCCATGGTTGTTACACGGAGTGATCCATTACATTTCAAGATCATTCATGTCTGCGATACGCATCTACTTAATGGTTGGTACAGTTGTGACATTTTCGACTCAAATAATTGGAGATGGGAAACGATGTCGTCGTCGTCGTCGTCGTCGTGGGATAGTTTTGTTGGTTATTATGAATTCATCCCGCATTGTTTTTTTTCAACATCTAAAGATGATCCTGGGATTTTAGTACATGGAGCGGTTCACTGGTTATCATACAATAAGGAGAACCAAATATGTGCGTTGGATGTCAACATAGACATGGCTAGCGGGCGGCGTTGGAAGATTATTGAATCACCAACAAATGAACAACTCCGTGAGCTGTACGTAGATGATTACAGAGTGGACAAGAAATTAGTAGAGTGTGAGGGAGAGATAGGATTACTGTATATGTCGTATGGTAAGAGATGGTTGGAGCTTTGGGTATTGAAGGATTACTATTCCAATAAGGACTACAAGACGATATGGAACAAGAATTTCCGGGTCGATTTGGAACCGGTATATCAGAGCGGAAAGACAGGGTACGCTAGAATACTTGATTTGTATACGAAAGATATGGTGTTGATGGAGATTGCTGGTGAGATTATATGGTATGATTGTAAGACTGGAACTTATACTGTAGGGTTAAAGTTTCCATCTGGCGGAAACTGGGTTCTTGAGCAAGTTAATTTAATTCATTCTGATTTAGTTCCTTGTAATTTCGTGTGCAGGAACTTTAGTTAGCTAGGTATACATAATTGTTACTATATAGTACCAGCAGTGAACACTGCAATTAATTTAATTCATTGATCTTGAAATAACTTTTTTTTAATTTTATTTTGTTAAAGTTTAAGTTGGTTTTTGGAAATTAAGTTTAATGGTTATCTTTGTGCCTTGGTTAAACCCTTTTTAACGGGTATTAGTATTAGAGGAGGGATATTGCAACTGGTGGCGTTCTTGGACACAAGGTTTTGACATAAAATTTAAACATGCACTTTTTATTCACCATTGGATGCAATCATCCAATTATTTTAAAGTCTACTAATAGATGTTCTTTATCACTTTCTAATTTAAGGATCAATTCCTATATTAAAAGGGGAAATCTACGAGTTGTTAATCATTAGATGATTGCATCCAACAGTGAATATTAAGTGTTTAAACACTGTGTCAACGCACTGTCCCAAGAAACTGACCCGCTTGCAACACATTTTATTGTGACACTATTGCAACACACTTTTTGTGGGGCCCAATGGATGTCACACCCCAATTTTCGGAACTCTAAAATTTGACATGATTTACTGAATCCGAAAGGTGAGGCGTGAGAAGTGTAAAAGAAGTGTAAGTTAAAACAGTGAATGATATTTATTTTTTATTTTTATGAAAGATAAATTTAAAACATTTAATGAATGGTCAATTCTAATCAACTTTGATTACTATTTGGTCAAGTCAAATTCAAATAAAAATAAAAACAATTTAGAAGTAATTTTAGTTGTCAACTGCACCTACTTTAGTAAAATGGTCATAACTTCTTAACCGTAAATTATAATTATACAAAGAAACTCATTCTGAAAAATACATTTAAAGTTCTACAATTTTCTCGAATGGCTGGAGGCCAATTCGTACTATAAAGTACTCAAAATTAGGTCTGAAGTTTACTAATAGACATATTTACATTTTCAAAAAAATAATTTTAGATTTCAAATAATACCCATAGATCAGTAATTTAAAACTGAAATTACTCTCTAACTAGCCATCCGAAATACGTTTATAATAGCATTTCAAAAAGAAAACATTGAAATCTTTATTTGTTGCAGAAATAGGCCTTGATCAATTTTGAGTGGAACATATCCAAAAATGTACTTTTCTAAATTCGATAATAACAAATACGAAGTTTATACAATATTGTATAAAACATAATTTCTTCAATTCATTGACATGAAAATTAAATGCCAATTAATACAACATTTGTTTAATTCTAATTCCAACATAAAATCACATGATGATAATAATACATATCATAATTCTCACAAACAACCCATAATCCCAAGTGATATAGTAGTAATTATTCTTCAAATACAATATAATACATACTAACTCAAGAGATCCAAGCTATCTCTTTGAACCGCACCTCCTAAAATCTTTCGCCCTCAACTTGATCTGTATGGGGAAATATTATAAACAAAATAAGAATATTTTGTTTTTGTTATGAAAATGCATATGAAATGTATTTATCTTGCATTGTTATATTTATTTATTTAATGCAATGGTTTAGGTTTTATTCATAAAAAAAAGCTTGCTAATAACTTGTTATCTAGATTAAAAATAAATCTAGATGATATCGGTAATGTGAGACCCCCATAACACCTGCAGGTACCATTGATTTCCGATTTGAGAAAACTATGAAAACCGATGCGAAATGAACCTAAAATAATGGTTAATTATTGAAGATATAAAAGAAAGATATCTTTTTAGTGCATTAATATGATAATTTTTGCATATTTCAAATCTAATATTTTTGGATAGTTTGCACCTACTGAGTTTTACTCATCCCTAAATTCTCCCCACAGGTTACGTTGAGGGTGAAGGATTCAAAGATGTAGAGATTAAGAAGCAGATTGCTTTTGTTATCAAATTTGTATTAATATAGCTAATGAATTAAACTACTATTCTATCACTTGGGATAAGGGTTATTTGTATGAATTTTATTGTTTTAACATTTATATACTTAGATGTTAAGTATTAAATTGTATAATTGATGTATTAAGTGACAATAATATGCGAATTAGATTCTATAAAGAATATTTGATAAATAGTGCAACACAGTGGTGAATAATGCCGTATACGTGAACAATACCGTATACGTGAATAGTGCCACATGAATAGTGACATTGACTAATAGTGCATAAATTAAGTTTTATGATGAGAATTTGATGAATAGTATATTATACAAATTGTATACGAATCATGCTATATGATTGGTGAATAATATTTTATGAATAGTATGGTACACATAAATAGTAATTATCTACTTAAATAGTATATATGCACGAAATAATACCGTATATGTGAACACTAAAGTATCAATTTATACTACATGAATTAGATTTACAAATAATGCAAGGCAAATGATTTTAAAAGTGAATAGTAAAATATATATGAATAGTAACGTATATTTGAATAGTATCGTATACTTGAACTAGATTTATAAAATGAAGTAAATCAAATATTTTTAAGTGAAGAATATAAATGAACAGTATCGTATATGAAGAGTATTGTATATGTTGCATCGTATACATAATCAATTTAGTATGTATACATAGATTATGTATATGTATACATTGTATTAAATGAATCAGAATTATAAATAAATTATTTTCATTGACAAATGTACATAGTTTCTATTTGAGATAATTTCTAAATATATTTGTATATATTTTGCCTTTAGCCACAATATGAAATTATGAATTAAGTTTCATATGAGCCTGACCTTTTAGAATTTGGAGTTCTGAATTTCAAAATAAAATAATTTCATTCTGACTGATGCATTCTTGACAGTATGTGCATGGCCAAAAAATAAAATTTTAATTAAAATATGATAAAAAAAATATATTTTATTATATATATTAAAACTAGAGATAGACATGAAACTTTTGGCTTTAGTTTCACCTAATTTCGATAAAAGGATTAATCGGAGTAAAATTTTAAAGTTCGATTTTGGTTTTTAAGTTTTGAGTATAAAATATGAATTTTGGTATAAGGCTGTCAGTATACTTATGACCTATTTTTGAACACCTTATAGTAAAAATTGATTTCCGCTTAATTTGGAGAAAATTATAGCTCTTGAAGTCTAGTTTTCAAAACAGGTTCATTTGTACCATTCTGAATTATAGTTAGGTAATTATAGTGATTTTTATCAACTATGCGTGTTTAACTCGAAAATTATTTTCAAAAGTGAAACAAATAGTTTTACTGAATATTTTAACTTGTAGTTTTATTATACATCGAATCGAATTTTCTAAGTCTGAAAAATAAGGTGTGACATATCACATGGAACTATTCTAATTTAAAAAAATTAGTAAAAAATGATGTGACACACTAAGTAAATGAGTTTCACAATGTTTGTGAAGGATTATTAATCTGAATACTTTGATATTGGAACGTATCTAGGCTTTGAAGAAAAAAATACTTTTATTTTAATAAATTAATTCGAAGTTACATGAAGAAATACTTTACTGTTGAGCACACTTTACACTTTACAATGATATAATTATGCATTGTCATTTCTTGATGCATTCTGTGTTAATGCTTATAAATTTTGAGTTGTATTGTGTGTTTTGACTTCTTGAAAAAAAGTCGGTTGACCTTATTGAATCGATAAGATTGTGTGATCTAAATTATTAATCATGAACCAATTGTTGGTTTGATCTCATTTGAGATAGTTAGATATGATGTAATCCCGGAAGTGGATAGGTCGACATCATATCGGATAACATTATACTATTTCAAGTTAGTAGAAAGTCAATATTTGCTCTTCGTTTAAATAATTAGAATTATTTTTTTTGAGGAAGTAAAAGTGAAGTTTATATGCTTCGGTTAATATTTAATATCAAAACCGTTAGACGGATATCGAGGACATGAACACCAAGATAACTTTTCATATACAAAATTTTGTAAGAATATTTGAAAAATATAACGTTTTTACGTATGGTGGATACGTAATGTTATTTTGAGATAAGAGATGGCGATGGAAGTGTGATGAAAAGTAATTGGTTCTCTGTATGTGTGACACATACCACATAGGATGGCACTATTTGGACTGATCATCCAACACAGAGCAACCATATGAGTAAATGAAAACAATGAAAGAGGTCGACCACTGGGTAATTATTCACACCAACATGTATTCCCTAAAAATCTTAATTTTCACCACATCGTAAAATTAGTGAAGAAAATTTATAAGCAAGACAACGACAAATGAACTTAGTTTCAAATTGATATTGAGTTCGAAAAGTAGATAAAATACAAGTTATTTTCTAAGTATGTTTTACCTTTTGGGCTAGTGTAATACCTCATATATTTGTATATATTAGTTTGGGTGTATTTAGCTTGGGTGTCTTTAGTGTGGGTGTGCTGTTTTATTTGTGTTGTTACGACTTCTCCTTCCTCTAAATGATAAGGTTCAGTGGACTTCTTGCGATGTCATCGGCGGCGAACCGCCCGCGTCGCCGCAATCCGAACACTTCACCGGACCATTCAATCAGTAGGAACGACGGGCGGTGTGTACAAAGGGCAAGGACATAGTCAACACGAGCTGATGACTCACGCTTACTAGGAATTCCTCGTTGAAGACCAACAATTACAATGATCTATCCCTATCACGATAAAATTTTCGAGGATTACCTAAGGTGCCGGCGGAGTCCTAAAAGCAACATCTACCGATCCCTGGTCGGCATCGTTTTATGGTTGAGACTAGGACGGTATCTGATCGTTTTCGAACCCCCAACTTTCATTCTTGATTAATGAAAACTTCCTTGGCAAATGCTTTCGCAGTGGTTCGTCTTTCATAAATCTAAGAATTTTACCTCTGACTATGAAATACGAATGCCCCCGACTGTCCCTGTTAATCATTACTCCGATCCCGAAGGCCAACGTAATAGGACCGAAATCCTATGATGTTATCCCATGCTAATGTATCCAGAGCTTGGGCTTGCTTTGAGCACTCTAATTTCTTCAAAGTAACAGCACTGGAGGCACGACCCAGCCAGTTAAGGCCAGGAGCGCATCGCCGGTAGAAGGGACGAGACGACCAGTGCACACCCAAGGGCGGACCGGACGACCCAACCCAAAGTCTAACTACGAGCTTTTTAACTGCAAAAACTTAAATATACGCTATTGGTGCTGAAATTACCGCGACTGCTGGCACCAGACTTTCCCTCCAATAGATCCTTGTTAAGGGATTAAGATTGTACTCATTCCAATTACCAGACTCAATGAGCCCGGTATTGTTATTTATTGTCACTACCTCCACATGTTAGGATTGGGTAATTTGCACGCCTGCTGCCTTCCATGGATGTGGTTACCGTTTCTCAGGCTCCCTCTCCGGAATCGAACCCTAATTGTCTGTCACCCGTCACCACTATAGTAGGCCACTATCCTACCATCGAAAGTTGATAGGGCAGAAATTTGAATGATGCGTCACCAGCACTGAGGCGGTGCGATCCGTCGAGTTATCATGAATCATCAGAGCAATAGGCGAAGCCCGCGTCGACCTTTTATCTAATAAATACATCCCTTCCAGAAGTCGGGGTTAGTTGCACGTATTAGCTCTAGAATTACTACAGTTATCCGAGTAGCAAGTACCATCAAACAAACTATAACTGATTTAATGAGCCATTCACAGTTTCACAGTCTGAATTAGTTCATACTTACACATGCATAGCTTAATCTTTGAGACAAGCATATGACTACTGGCAGGATCAACCAGGTAGCATTCCTCCGTGACGCCGGCGCCGCACGAGCTCCGACCCAAGCGTTGTTCGGGAAGGCGCTCGACGCGGGCGCGACCGTCTAGCTTCGTTTGGAAACCGTTGTATTTCTGGGGCCCAAATAGAGTCCTGGCGCCCAATGGAATATTCAGCATCTGAGAGGACACGCAGGACCCGTGAGTCATGGAAGCAACGGTTCGACGCGCCGAGTCATGGATTCACGAGACCTACGTCGAGGGTCGTCCCGCGCCGCTGCGAGGCGGGCGAGAGGCAAAACGGGGCGAGAGACCAACATCGATGCCATTTCGACAGGTAAGCAGCACAGGAACCATACCAAGTCCCAAGATGACGCTTGGGAAATAACTGAAGAGGAATACGCGCAAGCGGTTCACCGCACATAGCGGGGAGCCCACCAACACAAGCGAACCAAACACCACTCACACGCCAACACGTTGTCATCCAACAACCATCCCCCTTGGTCGACCACGCAATGCCCACCCGGATAGGTAGGTGAAGCACAGAAGATCCAAGGTAGACGATTTCGAATAGACACGCTGTGCGTAAAAATACTAGCTTCCAACCGATGCCCATTTTCGCAACCAACATGCAATGCAACGACCGAACGAGAAAAACAACAACAAAAGATGGGGACGGGGTTATTTGCAAAGATTATTTTTAAGGGTTAATAGGTACCCATTTACCCGATAACCAAACCGGAATTAGTTTTTCGGGTTTCAATTCCACATTTTTAAGAACCGATATAGACAAGAATCGAAACCGCTATGAATTGTAGCCATGTAAGTATTGTAATATTTTCAGTTTTCGGTACTTTGATATCGAATGGAAACTGGAACCAAACCGATTGGAACTCGAACTGACTCATTAATATTGAGCTTTTCATTGATTTTTTAATTATTTGTAACATTTTCCACGTAAAAAATAAAATTTTGAAATATCCGAGAGCCGACCAGTACTAGTTATGGTTCAACCTATTGGAGTACCGAAACTCAAACTGACAAGAATCGGAACCAACTCCTTTTAATAGGTTATGGTTTCGAGTAGTATCAATAACTAAACCATAACCAACCCATGAACCAATTGACCTGGCCTAACTTTGGATGAGATTAAAAGTTCAAAGAATAATGAGTTTTTTTTTTTTTTGGAGGACCAATTTATCTCTACTATATAAAGGGGCTGCCCCTTAAGCTATTTGGGCCGACTAAAGGGCTCAAGCCACATTTAAAGGAGAGAGAATGAGGAAAAAATGGAGAGAGAAAGAGAGCCGCCAATAAAAAGGGTGGACACTTCAGCCCAACGGTTGAAATGAAATTCATTTATTTAATTTTTTAAAACTTTTTAAAAACTAAATTTGTCCTTTAACATTATTTATTTATTTACCCTTGTCCAGTGGGATCGGACGATTCAACCTATAGTCATTAGTGGGCTCACCTAATATCTATTTTATTCTTACACTTTACATTTGTTTAGGTGCTCATGTAGAGATGATCTAGAGTGATGCTAGAATGCCCGACCTCTCGCTCTTAGGTGGACAGTGATCTATGCCTTGAAGTTTGGGAAAGACAAAATTCGAGGACGTGATTCAAATCACAAGGTGAAAATAGCCTTACGATTGCAGGGCGGGATGTAAATCCCTCAGAAATTGTGGGCATTCTAACATTATCTGATGATCTAAGGACTAACTTTTTATGTAGTGATGATAATCTTAGGAGGTGGTCTGGGTAGGGGTAGGGGTGTCAATTGGTACCCAAAAATCCGGAACCGAACCGGTATCGGAACCGTTTTTTGCGGTTCCGGGACCTCACTTTGTGGATCCGAAAAATTTCGGATCCATTTCGGATCTACCCGTTTTGGATCCGAAAAATTCGGATCCATTTCGGATCCACCCAATGGGTACCCTCGGGTACCCGGTTCTATATAAATTCTATAATTTTATAGTTTAATTTACTATTATATAATAATTTTTTGATTTTTTTAACTTTTTTAATTAAAAATTGAAACTAATGACTATTATTTAACAAATTTTATAATAAAATAAATTTTATAATTGAAAAGAATACGAAAATACAAAATACAAATAAGTTTTGTGTGAAAAAAATAAAAAAACAATAACTTAAAACGGGTATCGGGTACCCACGGATCCTAGCGGTTCTGGATCCGGAACCACCAATTGAGGTTCCGGAACCGGAACCGAAAAGATCCAGAACCGCTTCATATTAACGGGACCGGATCCGGAACCTTTAAGTTCCGATCCGGAACCGACCTGTTGACACCCCTAGGTAGGGGATTAGTTATCACATAAAAACTATCCGTTGGGGGAGTCTAAGAATAACTAGGGACCCATTGGCTTGATTAATCGTCTTCCAAGATAAGCCCAGGCCCACAATAATGCTGTGATCTGAAGCAATTGCATCCCATAGATCACATCTCATGCCGCGAAACTGAGTAAAATGAAATCCACCTGAACAAAAAAAAAAAAAAAAAACTGAAAAAAATGCTTTCATCAAGAGATCTCAATCCATCGATCTAAATTCTAGAGAGAGAAAGTTTGAATTGGGAAGAAGATGGGGTGGGGATGGGCGATCTATGAAGGAGTAGTAGTTTTAGGGTCTCTCTCTCTACTCGGATGGGCAGGGCTTTGGTTCCTCAATCGAAGATTATATAAAGAGTACGAAGAGAAAAGGGCTCTTGTTCAGATCCTTTTCAGTGTTGTTTTCGCTTTCTCTTGTAATCTATTTCAACTTGTCCTCTTTGAGATCCTTCCAGTCCTTTCGAAAGAGTAAGAAAAACCCATGTTGTCCTTTTTTTTTTTTAAATCTAATTTGGTGTTCTTGATTTGCTAGTTCTGGTGGTTAATAGGGTTTGATTTTAGTTCGTATTTAAATGTGTGGCATGATCAATCATTTCGTATTTTTTTGTTTTATGTTTGAATTTGTAAGGTTTTGTTCTGAATTTAAGGTATTCTGTTAGGTTAAACAGATAGGTAATTGTTTGATCAATAGAACTATAAATGTAATAAACTGTGAATTTCAAATACAGGTTTTGGAATTTGATGCTATTCCTTTTTGGGTTTCTCTTAAAATCTTTGTTTCAGTTTGCTTTGTACTTCTGTTAATGAATTTAGCCCTATTTTACAGGCTATCCTTATGATTGTAAAAGATTAGATTCTGTTTCTGACAGTAAATTCTTTTTAGTGGGTGCCACTTTATGGCCATCAAGGATATAGTTTTGTTGGCAATCACTAAATGTAGTAGATTAAGAAAGTTTTTCTAATGTTATTGGATTTGATTTGATTTTTTGCTTGTATGAAGCTCACAATTCAATGACTTGCATGTATTATTCTTTTTATGCAATTATTTTGCTGTTTCCATTTCCATGGTTAATATCTGATTGATTGATAGAGGACTTTGGGTATTTCATCTGAATACATTTCATTACTTTTTGGCTGCAGGGCTCGATGGATAAATTGGAAGGTGGATTTGTATTGTTTGATAATGTTGCTGGTGTTCATGTTACCATATTATCATTGCTATTTGATGCTTCGCAACAGTGGTATGTCACTTTTGTTTATATTTATTTTGAGTTTCTTGACTTGGACGTTTCTCCTTTTCCTGTTGTTGTTTCATAGAAATGACCAAGGTTTCTTAAACTTTATTTTGATTTGGCTTTGGCCTTGCTAAAAAAGGCAATGGCACTTTTTCATTATTTATGCATTAGCCAAATAAATTTTTCGCAACTTCACAATTTGCTGATTTCATAGATGAAAACGTTGAGATGGGTGAGTGACAAGACTAGGAAAGGCAAACTTAAATATAAGCACAGCTAAGGAAACCTAGAGTAGCTGCAATACCTAATAAATGGTTTTACATGAAGTGGCAACAGGGAAGTAGATGCTGCAGAAAGTTTTAATTTGTTAAACTTATACTCCTGTGTAATCAGAGAGGAACTTTCCCTTTTATGCAATGATATTTTGGTTAAATTAAAAATCTTTTGAATCAGTCTAGTGAACTCACTAATGAAATTTTTGAGGTGTTCAGGATTTCAGGGTCATCTTCATGCATTAAGTGTCTGTTTTTAATTTTTTTTGAACAGTGAGCTAATGAATTTCTATTTGCCTGTGCAAGATGCAAGTAGCATATGTTATCTTGTTTTGCATGTGAAGAGAAGGGTTGAATTTATACTTCATATCTGACAAATCTTTTATGGATATTGGCAGTTGGTTGGGAATCCCATATTCTTACTTCTGGACCAAATTTTTGCTAACAAAATTTATTACCAGATGCGGACTTTATTAGCTAACTCCTAGGAATACTGCTCTTTCTTTTATGATGATCATTTTAGCGCAATTTATTTATTTATTTTATCTCAGGAGTAAGGAGGGAACGTGCTGCACTTGGAGCTATCTTATTCTTGTTGGCTTTTCTCTATGCTTTTTGGCGCATGGGCATTCACTTTCCTATGCCTGATAAAGGTCTGATTGTACTTTTACCTTGTTTACTCCGTTAAAGATGAAAGATAGGCCCTGATAGTTGTTACTTTTGTCTACCACTAGATCAATGCATAGGGTTTCCACATCTAGAATGTGATTCGTCCCTTACATTATCCTTCCTTTTTCTTTTTCGTTTCTTCTTTTTCTGTTATTTATTTATCCATGTTGATTGTATTTATTAGCTGGTTACTGACCTTTAATCGGTCAGTTTTGACCTATTTTCCTTCTCAGGGTTTTTCACCATGGCTCAATTGGTTAGCAGAATTGGAGTAATAGGCGTGACTGTCATGGCTGTGCTATCTGGTTTTGGTGCTGTCAATCTGCCTTACAGTTACCTCTCTCTCTTCATCAGGTACTAAATAAAACATCTTCATAACCATACTATCTGCTGAAGCTAGCAGGTTCAGTTGTGATGCACATGGTGCTCCTATTATGGAATCTGCATTTAAGATATGTTGAAGTTACCTTTTATACATCTAAAAAGCTAAAAATGTGACAAGTTAAATATGTTGCATATTACTTTTTTCTGATCGATAATAGTTTTTCTTGGGGAGGGATACTTTACCCAGCATTAGCATGCAAAACCTGCCAATATTTGGATCTACAATTTTTAAGCAAATTGGATTAGATTTTGATATTGGATAAAATGGGTCCAAATGGAAGATCACCAAATTATGAAAATTGTGTGTGCACTATCTCTTCAAGTCTTTTGGTCTATATCCATAGAGATGCCTTAAGTAAATGAGCTTTTTAGTTTGAAGCCAAAAATCTCAAAAGAGATTCATATGAACTCTAATGCTAGCACTATCTTTCTACTGGGTAATCTGTGTGAAGAGACAGATTGGGTAAAAGCTACCGTGATCTGGAAAAAGACCTAAAAAATTGGAATTGTTGTTAGTTGGATGGTTTATTAATTGGTTGAAAGATAATTTGTCCCTTTTATAAGATCAACTAAAAGAGAGTTTTTGTACTGCAATCTAACAAAAAGAGTATTTATTTGCATGTGGTAGGGAGATTGAAGAAACAGATATCAAAGCCTTGGAAAGACAGTTAATGCAATCAATTGAGACTTGTATTGCAAAGAAAAAGAAAATCATTCTTTCTCAAATGGAAATGGAGCGAATTCAAGAATCGGAAGAGGTATTACAGTGCCACTCATTCACTCTTCATATCCCTTATTGTGTTCCTTTAAAGTCACTTCAATGTATCTGATTTGATAAAAAGCCAAATAAGATTTCAGTTATCATTCTTTGAATTTTATATTGAATGTTCAACGGATTATATCTTTCTTATGATATAGAAGTTCTCTTAATATTGTCATTGCTACCTTAATCTGATTCTCAAAATTTGGTTAACTTTGGTTGTGTGTTTTCTATTTTTAGGCAAAACCTCTAGTTCTTTTTTGTAGTAGTGTCCTTTTAGCAACCAGAATGAAACGGATTATTGCTGCAGAACATCCATTGTTTAGCAAACAGTTTTGTCTTATTATTCTTTTTTATTTCTTGACGCATTTTTGCAATAGTGACTTGTTGTCTTGCCCTTTAGTCGATATATAAATCAGAAAATCAGCGTGATTGCTGAGTGGTCTTGAAAACCCAATTTTGAGCCCATGGATCTGAACCAACAATCAAAAATTCAAATACAGTAGCTAGAGTCACCGACAGCCTGGTTCATTTAAAATTTGGTTTAACCAATGGGTAAGTGCTTTGAAGATTGCAAATATCAATTTAGGAGGAAGAGGGATCATTATCTAGTCGAAGACTCTGGGGTCATGACAGCCTGGTTCATATAAAGTTGGGTTTCTGAGTACTGTATCTGTTTTATGGTTTCTTAGCAATAAATATACATAGTGACTTTCTGAAATTATGCATTATTTATGCCTTTTACTATTCATTTATAACTTATATACAGACTTGTTTGTTGCAGAAGGTAAAATCTAGATCTTTTCTGAAGCGTTTTGTGGGAACAGTTGTACGTTCTGTGCAGGAGGATAAAAAAGAGCAGGGTACGTTTTTCATACTGGTTATGTGTTGGATAGTTTATGCATTTACTTTTGATGGTGTGGTTGGGAGATGAGGGCATGTCAGATTCACTCATTGCATCTTTTACTTTATATGGGTCAGTGTTGGTCGTATTCACATGACACTCATGTCGTAATTGCGCATGTCCACATGGCATAGGTGCATGCGAGCAGTTTATGTATTTTCTTTTGATAGTGTGGACAGAAGATAGGGGGATGTCAGAATCAGTCATCGAGTCATGTTGTTTAGATGGGTCAGTGTTGTTGGTCTTGTTACACTTGGTGTGCATGTGATATTTGTGCATGCCTGCTGGTTGTATGTGGGTATAAATGATACCAGATTTCTGTGTAATTTCCAAGTGCATACTTGTTCTCCTGTAGTATTAGCTTGTCCTTTTGGCTTCTTGTTTTGTAACTTTATATTCACGTGCTTCTCTTTCTTCCCGCTCTGACGTTTGTCTCTAAATATTGCAAAGATATTAAAAGCATGGAAGCAGAGGTTCAAGCCTTAGAAGAGCTCTCGAAGCAGCTATTCTTGGAGATCTATGAGCTACGCCAAGCTAAGGTCAATACTTCTCGAAAAAACAAATATGCTACTTAACAATTTTCTTTTCATGCGGCTAGTTGGTATACTGTGTACATGCAAACCAATGTCTTAGTTCATCCTTTTTTTTCCCCGTCTGGTTTGATGGTACTGGATTTTCTCAGATGTACTCAATCACTACATCATTTTAACTGCTTTCTAGAAAATACAAGGCATCTCTTACATTATTCCCTTGGGTTGTATATTACTTAGGGTGTACTGTGTATTGTGTCATTACTATGGTGTAGAATCTATAGATAACATAAAGTAATAATGTATTAAGACATTTTATACCCAACTTGTTCAAACTTCACAGAGAACATACGTGTTGGAGAAGTTACTGATTCTCTTTCCTTGTAGGCAAGCCGAAGATGCGAGTCATGTGCCCATTACTGACTAGAGCTCACTCATTGTCAATCCCACTACCCCACCACATTAACAATCCAAAAGTACTCAAGCAGCACTAATCTATACTGTATATGATATTTTAGTAGCCATCGATGTTCTTCCGTTTTGTTCGTTGAATCGGCTTGTTTATTATATAGGTATATATAAAGCCAACACCTGAAAATGATTTTTGTTTTAAATACACATTTTAACCTTTAAAGTTTAAAGTAATTTTAAATAATAAATCACTAATTGCTCTATGTAGAAATATCCTTTAGCCTCTTATAATGTTGCTTGTAATCTACTGTTCCTTATATGCAACACTACTTTTCATGATCTTGGTCACATCAATTCAAGAATTCTTCCGGAGCAGAGGATTGGTGACTTATGTTTGGAGAGAGGGGAAATCATTGGAAAAGATGAATTTTATTGTAAAGCTGCTATTTTTTTTTTAATGCTATTATGTTTTTTGAATAACTGATCATGCTTCTAAACAAAATATTACACAGTATGCTTTTTGGATAACAAATCATGTATCCTTTTTCAGGAAGCTGCTGCATATTCTCGAACCTGGAGGGGTCACCTGCAGAATTTACTGGGTTATGCTTGTTCTATTTATTGTGTATATAAAATGATAAAGGTACTCGACGTTTGTTTTGAGGGGCTGTTAGATGTGGAAATTTTTTCTGGTTACGAAAATAATATGTTTGTGTTACCATATACCAAACGTTGGTTGGAATATGGTTTTTCCCAAAATTTCCAGGAATTTGTTGCTTGGACATTCATTCATTTACCTATAACATCTTTCAACAATTTCAAGGGATATTTGAGAATCTTTTTTCCCCTGAACAGGCACTTAGTAGGGATAAAAAATTTAGCTATCAAAGATAAGTAACCCAGCTGATACTAAATGCTGAAAACGAGTGAGTTATAGCTTTTAAGTGTTGCACGGGCCTGTCAGCTGTTACTGAATGATGTAACTATCAAAAGCTGGCCCCTTTCAGCCATTAAAAGTGTTTTGATAGGCATAAATGCAGATGCTGGTAACACATGGTACCCAAACACGATCTGATTCATTGACTTGTATGCATGAAAAAAGATAACAATAACACCAGGAATCATTGTGGTGTAAGAAGAAAAGAAATCTAAGATTTTGCATAAGCCAATTTTTCAACATTGAATTGTTATTACTCTACCTTTTATGGGAAGACATTGAGATTCTTATTTTTTTTCCCTGCTTCTTCTGTCAGCTTGTAATGTGTTGCCTTAAATTTCTAATGCCATGATTGTTTAAATTTATATTTGAGATGCATATTTGGTTTTACGAAGATAGTGAAATGCAATCACACTCAAGCAATCATACGCTTCAAGCATGTTAGAAGTCCCCTTCTTTCATTTTCCTGCCCTATAACTCTGCCTAAATGAAGTTCCAATCCAAAAGTATGAACCATTTAAGCTAAGCTTATCGTTAGACATGGGGATTCCTTGACTTGTATTAACTATTGAATCTAATAGTCTGTTTGGACTATTTTTCCTCAAAATCCCTAGTCCCCACA
>MVGT01000436.1:857909-868385 GCA_002174775.1 Macleaya cordata
AAATCCCTCTCACAAATCCCTTGTCCAAACAGACTATAAATCAACTCCATACAAATTAACACATCTTCATGTCTTAAGGACTTATTGATGACGCGAATTTATTGTATCCAGAATGAGTGCCTGTGAAGAGAATATTGAAAGCTGCACTAACTTCTGTATTCTGTGAAATTATTCCTTCTTAGTTTGTCAATCCTTTCTCATACTGGGTGTGCTTTGCTCTTTTGTGTAACGCATGTTCCTTTTTTTTTTTTTTTTTTCCTTTGATCAGTTATTGTGTTGTTGTTCTTTAGTGATTTATCTTCCTTTTTCTGGTTTTCACAGTTAGTGCATGTCATATATGTATCTGACTGGTTTCATTTCTTTTGCAGTCTTTGCAGAGCGTTGTTTTCAAGGAGGTATGTTTTCTGCAAATGATACTCTACAATGAATTGATAGTTTTACTTAATTATGGTGTACCTGAATTAAGTTTATAGAGAACCATCATTATGTTCTAGATTCAATTTGTACTTTCACGTTTTTGTATCTTATAGATTAATGATCTAAAATAGTTTAATCTACTTATGTAGTCAATCTTCTCATTTTGCTTTTGTTTGGCAGGCTGGTTCAGTTGATCCTGTGACAATGACAATCAGCATATTCTTGCAGTTCTTTGATATTGGCATAAATGCTGCACTACTATCACAGGTAAATTCTTATTTATGTTATTGCATTAGAGTCTAGAGAGCTCTCCTAGCATCTCTGAAAAAACAACAACAAATTCCTTCTCTCCGTTTGAAAATTATTAGTGATTCTGGTGCTTTCAAGTTACTGACTCGTTGCTGTGATATAACACCTGAGATATAGGCCAGCTTAAGTCAAACTTTGAGTTGACCAAGATTGTCGGGAGCCTAACTAGACCTCGCTTCCTGAATTAGCAGCTCATAATTTGACTGAAACGTATGGATATCTGGATGAGTCAGGTTCCAATACCTGTCCTAAAATCCTAACATAGAAGTATGGAGATCTGGACTCATGGTAGTTGATAGGCAAAAGCAACTGAACTACTGATTTTACCTTTTTTCATCCTTGGCTACTTAGGAATTTGTTTTTTCTTTAATGTTTTGAAATCCAGCTGATTGAGGGGATATTACTGTTTTCATCTCATGTCCTTTTTTTTTCCTCATGTGCAGTATATCTCGCTGTTATTCATTGGGATGTTGGTTGTTATATCTGTCCGAGGCTTCTTGACAAATCTAATGAAGGTAGTCTTGTTTCCCTGCTTTTTACTTCTGTAGATTAAGAACAGTGTTGAAATCATTCTTTTTTTATTGCTGAATGACTTCATTTAATAAATTATTACCTTTAATAATAATTGGCAATCTACCATATCACTATTGGTGGAGGATCAAAGAGAATTGGAAAGTTTAGGTTAGATAGCCAGCCAAATATTGAAAGTATAAGTGGCAAAAGAACTGCTTCTGCTAATTTCAAATGTCCCACTTTTCTACCTTACAGTTTTCCTCTGCATGCAGTTCTTCTTTGCAGTTTCCAGAGTTGGGAGTGGAGGATCATCAACCAATGTTGTACTTTTTCTGTCTGAAATAATGGGAATGTATTTCATAGCATCAATTCTGTTGATAAGGAAGAGCCTAGCAACTGAATACAGGTATTCTTTTTTTTGCTATGATATCGTCCATTATTGACACTTTTGCATGTGTAATCTAGAACTTTCTGTTAAGGTTAAGGTTTATAATGGTTCCAGGGTTGATTCATGCGATCCTGTGTCTGAACCATGTCAATTTAAGGAACCAAAACATGTATCTTTTGGTTTCGTCTCCTTTTTTGGCCTCATTCGGAACCATTTGGATAATCAATTATGAGGGGGTGGTAATTGTTTATCACCCCCATAATTGATAATGGATATGAAAATTGTGTTTCTTAGCAAAGATAGATAATCAACTATTTTAAAATGAGAATTCATTTTCTCAGTTAAATAAAAAACGAAGAAAAAAAAATTGCATGTCTAAACATAAACAAATTTTGTTTTCTCATAAATTTTCACCTCTCACCCTACCATACCATCATCACCACGACACCACCATCACATGACCAATCACCGCCACCGTCGCAGCTGTCACCACCACAACCACTACCACTGCCACCATCACCACCTCCATCATAACTAGCTGTTTTCTATTCTGTAAGAAATGATTATGATACACTGGATTTTAACCGTAATAGTTTTTGGATCTAGAAACAATCTCATAGAATGGTTACCAAATGGGCCATGTTTGTTTAGTTTCTATCCGTCACTTAGCCCATACAGCTTCTGCACCAGCTTGATCTACTATCTCAAAACCTGCTAGTCTAATCGACTTGCTAGCTGCCAAATTGTATCTCGTATTGCAAATTTGTGTGATTTTTTTCTATTTTTCACTGGATATTGGTTACTGAGAAAGTGTGTTTTTGACAGGATAATCATCACCGATGTTTTGGGTGGTGACATTCAGTTCGATTTCTATCACAGGTGGTTCGATGCGATATTTGTAGCCAGTGCTTTCCTTTCCGTGCTGTCGCTTTCTGCACATTACACAGCACGCCAGGCTGACAAGCACCCTATTGATTGATTTTGTTAAATGTTCTCTTTACATGTATAATTTTTGTAACAATAGAGAGCACCAATTCGTTTTTTAGTTTTGATCTGGTTTTCATGCTGTTGTCGTTGGGGACGATTCGGGCACCCCCCCTCTGTTTTTAATTATGAGGGGTACCCCTGCTTCAAACGTTCACATAGCTGATAAAGAGTGTCCTGTTACCAAAAGTAGGGGTGCCCTAATCATTCCTCCAGTCAGTTCTCTGTGACAGCTCCACAGTGAAGAATGTAGATATGTTACTATGTTGCAACCCATTCAAGAGATATTGCACGACGTATTATGTTGTACTCTGTTCATTCATAATCAAAATTCTGCTTTGGAATCAACTTCTTTTTGTATTGCCTCTTAAAAATACAGACGGACACACAATAACGCAGAACCGTGGTACAAGGTGACGCTCTCGCTTCGAACTACAATCCGATGGTCTCGCTTCTAAGGCATTTCCAAATTAAGGGTATTTTTTAATTGTCCGCTCTGTTATGCTGCAACACCCGCTCTTGTTCGCGCTCCCACTCCCACTCTCCTTCTTTATCCCTTTTGCGCTCTAGTTACTTAGGTATGAAGACATTCTCTTTTTACTTGACCTTGGTAAAAGGAAAAAGAAAATGGTTATCGGAACTGTGGAATTTTTTTTTTCTTCATTGGCTAAACGGGAAGAGTTTTTAATTGAAAATCCAAGGGTCCTTTTGGTTCGTGATCTAAAAATTTATTTTCAAAAATTAATTTACACCTATAATAATATACATCTTGTACTACATCCAAAATTGTTTTAAGATTTACAATAAAATCATGTAGGATTTTGTAAAACAAAAAAAGTTGTTTTATGTGTTTTCAATGAATTCATATAGAATTTTATAGTAAAGTCAAAATGCAATTTTAGATGTGATACAAGATATAGTTTAGTTTAGGTGTAAATTAGTTTTTTTGAAAACAAGTTTTTACTATCTCAAAGAAATAAATGTATGTTAAATTTTTTTCTCAGTTTTTTTTTCAAAATTGAAGGCTGCAAAATGGGGGAATTTTTTATATTCAACTTTAATTTTAAAAATTCTAAATTCTAGTATAACCCAAAATAACGTTCAAAAAAAAAAAAAAAAAAGGTGAACCCTTTGGCTTTGAGCTTAAAGCTTCAGTTGAAGTAGGCCTGGCGAACTAGGGTGTCTTAATTCCAATGGAAAGAAGGCCCATTAGGCCTACAACTTCAGTTGGACCTCTCTTACCCGCCACTATAAATATTAGTCTAGGATCTCAAAAACAATAGAACTCATTTGAATTTCCCTCGCCTCGCGATCGCGAGCAGAGAGTTAGAGAGAGAAAGTTTTAGAGAGAGAAAGAGAGGAAGATGAAGAAGAGATCATCAAGAACAGCGAAATCAAAGGCAGGCGTTCTGGTTTCACCAATTTTACTTGCAACTCCAAATCTCACTCCAAAGAAATTCGATTTCAATCTCAACGCCTTCAACACATCCTCTACCTCTCCTTCATCCTTTAAGAAGAATAAGAAAACCGCCTTAGCTTCAACATCTGCTCACCTCATCCATCAAACGACTAGATCTCCAGCAGCTCAGATAACTCCATCAACGATCTCAGATCTGAAGAATCAAGTGTCTTCATTCTCTGATTCAATCAAACGGGAACTGGATCATTCTCATTCTGAAATTCTCAAGGAATTTGAAGCTTCTCACTCCAGACTCTCCAAAAGATTCAAGGTGATTTTCAGGTTTTAAAATTCGTACTCTGTTTTGTTTCATTAGAACGAGCTGTAAAATCTAACTCCATTTTATTACAGAAGAAACATTTTATTGTCTAACTCCATCTATGAGTCTAGGTAACAAAATTAGACTCGTTTACTTTGGATTTGTCTTTCACACGAGCAGCTTTAGTTCAGATTTAATTACGCGCAGAATCCTTTCTCATGTGGTTTGATTGCTTTCGCATACTCTCTTTTGTTTTACGGAATCGTCTTGTTGTGATCTTTTGATAGTTTTCTATGTTTAATTGTAAGGAAAAATTGTATGTGATCGATTTCTTCTGAACTTGTTCTTATTACTATGTTGATCTGATTTCGTAAACATTAGGTTTGATTTATGGTGTCTACTTTGTGATCACCACTAGTACCACATGATTTTCACAACTTCTTGTTCTGATCCGATTTCCTAAACACTAGGTTTGATTTTCACCACTTCTTATTTCTTGGAGTCTATTGCGAAATCAATTGCTTTCGTGAGAAGTGTTATCATCGTTTTAGGATCTGATTCAACACCATATGAATTCATAAAAAAAATTTCTAGGAAATTTGTTTCAGATTTTACTGCATCTCTGTTTTTAATTGAGATATAAATTGAAAATGTAACTTTTAGCTACTAGTTTTGTTTTTCTTTTTTTGATCGTCCATTGATGATTAATCTTAAGCTCAAATCTGATGTTTCTTGATGATAATGAAATATTCGCATCGACACTAATTAAGCAAGAAAATGATGGAATATGCTTTGATTCACTTTCATTTCTTCATGATCTAGTCGACCTCACCGCTATATATATTTACAACAGGTTCACACACAGACATGCCAACAAGTGGTGACTGAAGCAGATAAAGAACATAAGAAGATGTCCGATCGGATCAGTGAAAGCATGGAAGTAATGAAGGTAAAGCATATGCATCCTGTTAAAAAATTAAAGCAGATCAGTGATTACTTCTAAGTCCGTCTCTAATACTTCATTTGGCTGTTCATGTTTCAGGCTTCATATGCAGAATTCATCAAAGAATCACAGGCCTCAGCTGCTCGAGGTATATTACTCTTACAGTACTTGCATGAAGTGAAAAGTTAAAAAGTGTAGTTAATTTGTGAGTTTGGAATCTGCAGAAACTGTTTGCTATTTTGATAATCGGCTCTTTTGTTCAAATGACCAGTTTGCAAAACTTCAATTCCTGAGCTTACTCAGTCCTTGGATAAATCCATTGAATGTTTACGGAATCGCTATGGGATGCCATCTACATCGAAATAAGAATCCTCCCATACCATAACTGACAGTAGTTGCTCAGTGAGTATGTCTTCTCTATTATATCCATTTTCTCATTCTTGCTGTTGAATGGAATTACTTTCAATTTATAATAGCCTTTCTATATGCAGTAGTCAGCAGAAACAACAACCACCGCAATGCTGTTTTCCTATTATTCTTTTCCTGTCAAGATTAAGATTTGGACATGCTAATCAATAGGTAATGCACACTAATCTGCACCACTGCCCCAAAAACCTGGGAATTTGCTAGGAATTCTAATATAAACCAAAATATTTACTGTTAGTCATCTTCTAAATAAACTCCCATTAGATGGAAAACATCAAAATAAACTCACAATGAGGGAAATTGTTTTTTCCCCCAGTTTAGTAATCATTTGTATAATAATAGCCAATTTATACATCTCAGCTATAGATCGTAAGCAGACTTTAGTCCTTTTCACATCCAGTACAATGGCAAGAGCTGTGAGAACACACATTCATACTAGTCGATCATAATCAGACAACTGCCTAGGCATTGAAGGTGCAACTGTATTGCTTCCAGGAGGTGGTGGTTTCAGGTTGAATTCAGTTGTTGTAGCTTAGCCTTAGCCAAAGCAAGTTGTCCTGATCCACAAAACAGACAACATAAGAAAAAGAACAATAGAAACAAAGTTATAATATAGATGATAAGGCTGCAGAATTCATGGAAGTATTTCTTCGTTCTTACTCTGTTCATTTGCCACTACTTTCTGGACAGTTGTGCGGAAGAAAAGATTTCCATTTTTCTGGTAAACAGCCTGTGGGCAACGGAACTGTATATAAGTATGAACAAACAAGCCAAGCATGTGAACTATCCCAACACCAATAAATGAGTTGAAAAGAATTGTGTAAGAACAATTGAATTCGATAAAACATTTTTGAGTTACCCTAAAAAAAAAACATTTGGCTAAAATGTTGTTTGGGATTGAATAATTGGTTGAGGATTAGAAAACCAATCTTGAATTAGTTCCATGTCATGATAAAAGGTTTCTGCACAAATGAACTCCTATTAGCATTTACCTTTAGCTTGTACATTTGAATTCAGGGTTCCTGCTTAGTGCTAATCTTATTTTGGGAACAGGTATCTTGCATTGAGTATTTAAAGCCCGCATTTTACATCAAGCTTTTAACTAAACTAATTAAAAGTTACCACTAAAAACGTAGAAATCCTTTTTTTTTATTAATTTTTTTTCAAAATTTAGGTCTTGTTTGCCAGATATCTAAATTAGATTTTTGATCACCATACTCATTGGAAATCGGTGTTTCTACTTCCTAGGATGACAAGTTGGGGTGAAACAAACATTCATGTAAAGGTTCTATGTTGTAGCAGTTGCTGATACTAAGCTCCCTTCACATCGGCAGATACAGACTGAACAGAAAACAAAAGTGAACTACTTGATCTCTTTCAATACTTCAATTCAATTCTAGGACATATATGTACTTTACTGTGATCTGTTAAGCTGAAAAAGGTTATGTTTTTGCCATTTTTCAGATAGTAATAGAATAAAGGTTTTAGTTAATTCAGCTAATCAACTGTTCTATTTGGAATCAATTTCAATTGACTTTCTCTCTCCTTCAATTCTTCATCTGTTAACAGTACTTGTTTCTAGTAAACCCTAATCAAAACTTGCTACTAAAGGAAAAAAAATCTTTTTTACTACTAATCAAATCCTCTGAAATCAACAAATAAGGAAAGTAAAATGGATTGGAAAGACTTACACGGGAGGAGGAGAGGCTATTCAACTCTGCAATGGAGACCTCATGACTTCTCATCTGAAACGCACAAATGAACCCCATCTCTATCGTTTTTCGTTGTTGATTTTCTTTTATGGAATAAAAAAAAAAAGTAAAACTTGGTTGAAGAAGGGTTTTGCTATACCATTAAGAGTAGAGTAGAGTAGAGTGGAGTACCTGTTTGAGAAGATTGTGTTTGGAGTCTTCGGCGCCGTAGGCCGTGGCGGAGGACGCCGGAGAAGCAGCCGCGACGCCAGAATTTGCCATCTCCTCGTTTTTCCCTTTGACTAGGCGAGAGGGATCCCTCAAATTTATGGTGGGGCGCGAGAATTTTATTTTACTTGAGAAACAAAATAATTCTCACCATTCGATCGTACTAGCAAAATGCTAAGATTTAATCATCTTTAAAATCTCTGATGGATATCTACGGTGGATCTTGAACTACGCCTGTCTTCTGACCCAAAAGGGGCAGATCCATCCAGAAGAGAGTGAAGAGACTTGGGGAATGGGCGTGGCTGCCTCTATACAGAGACAGAGTGCGTATATAAGATTTTGTTTTTTGGTAAATTCACGACAGGCTATCTTGAATCAGATAAGGTTCCTCAATATGAAGAAATCACAAAATACCACCCAAAAACACTCTCTCCATTAACACAAAAAAAAAAAAAAAAACTGATGGAATCCTGCCCTTTCTCTCGCACTCCACCTTCTACATCTTATTCTTCTTTCTCTCTCAAGAATAAATCCATCTCTCATCGATTAATCACCCAAAAACCATTCTCCAATTCCCAACCTTCTTTCTTGCCAACAAATTTACACCTCTCAGCTGCACTGAAAAGTGGCCCTAGAGGCTTTGGACCTTCTCCAAAGAAGAGAAAGAAGAAGAACATTGAGATAAAGAAGCCAAAGAGATTTAATAAAGAAGATGATGAAGAAGAAGAAGATGAAACTGAAGATGGAGGTGTGATTCCAGAGATTGTGACAAACAGGATGATGAGTAGGATGGGATTTTCAGTTGGGATTCCTTTGTTTATTGGGTTGATGTTTTTCCCATTCTTCTATTATTTGAAAGTTGGGTTGAAGATTGATGTACCAACATGGGTTCCATTTATTGTATCTTTTATCTTCTTTGGGTCAGCTCTGTTGGGTGTAAGTTATGGAATTGTGTCTTCAAGTTGGGATCCAATGAGGGAAGGGTCTCTATTGGGATGGAATGAAGCAAAGAAGAATTGGCCTGTGTTTTGGCAATCTTTAAGGGGAAGATCAACTATGAAGTAGATTTTGAGGTTAATTTGATTCAAAATTGGGTGATTAAGGATGGGACTTTTATATCAATCTTATGTTTTCAACTATGTAGAGGCTTTTAGTATCTTAAACTGAAAAATGTTGCCACTCTTTTAAGAGAACCTTGTTATTAAGAAGAGAAGAGGCTTGTAATTTGTGTTTATTTATTTATTTATCTATTTCCATAGATCATTTTGTTAAGAGAATTCCACCAAGGCCTTGCTTGGTTTCTTTGCTAATAGTTGCATCATGCTAATATTAAGAATGCCTCCACTTTGTGTGTGCTTACTAATCAAAACCGGCGACGGTTTTACTCTAGAACCTCTCGTTCTCGCTTTGATACTTCTGCTTCAAAAACATTTTAGAATTAGGGACATTTTTGAATTGGGCACTCAGACACACCTACTCCTTCTCTTGCTCTGGTTACTTAGTTTGTGGGGTTTTCATTGGGGATTAATGTCCGATTTTCATGGTAATGGGCTTACAAATAAGATATAAAAATGGCTGAAGATATTTGTAACACTTTCACAATTGTGAATATTCACAGTCATATTACCCCTTATTTGTAAATCCATTGCAAATTATCATAAAAATTTAAAAATATACCACAAAAAATTCATAACAATTGAGGCATTCCTTTGTATGATTCAAATATATTAGCAAAATACCAAACATGGCCTACGTTAGATTACATTTAATTAAAAATCTTAGATTTTTATAAAATACAAGATTAGGCCAGTAATACAAGTACACAGACAGTTTGGCCGAGTGGTCTAAGGCGCCAGATTTAGGCTCTGGTCCGAAAGGGCGTGGGTTCAAATCCCACAGCTGTCAATTACTTGCGAAATCTTTTTGGCTAATCAAATAAAAACACTTCGTTAAAATTCATGCATGCCGGACCCACTGGGCTCGTTCATGAAGCCCAAAAACTTCGATCAGAAAATATACACAACAGAAAAGCCCATGTAGCCATATAATGTGAATCTTAAAATGGACTTTCATGTTACATAAACAATTGTGGATGTAGCTCACATGGTAGAGCGCTCGCTTTGCATGCGGGAGGTACGGGGTTCACCTCCATCTTGTTTTGTATTTTTCCTTTTTTCAGATTTGAGCGATACTATAATGGAGATATATAGAAATCAAAATATAGACTAATTTAAAACTTCTAATTCTATCAAATATTTTTCGGAAGTTGAATAAAAAATCAACCGCCAATTATCCATTATAAAAATAATTTTCTAACTATTCACTTTTCAATCAACTGCTAATGGCGTTAAAACGGTACCGGTACCGGTACCGGAACCGTTTTTTGCGATTCCAGGACCTCATTTTGTTGATCCGATAAATTTCGGATCCATTTTGGATCTACCCGTTTGGGATCAGTTTAATTTCGGATCCACCCAACGGGTACGGTACCCGGTTCCGTATAAATTTTATAATCTTATAGTTTAATTTACTATTATATAATAATTTTTTTAACTTTTTTTAACTAAAAAAAGAAACCAATGACTATTATATAATAAATTTCATAATAAAATAAATTTTATAATTAAATAAAATACAAAAATACAAAATACAAATAGATTTTATGTGAAAAATAAAAAATAATAATTAAAAACGGGTATCGGGTACCCGCGGATCCTAGCGGTACTGGATCCGGAACCACCAATTGAGGTTCCGGTACTGGAACCGAAAGGATCCGGAATCGCTTTATGTTAATAGGACCGGATCTGGAACCTTTAGGTTTCGATCCGAAACCATCCCGTTGAAACCCCTAGTTGAGGG
>MVGT01000436.1:879528-922959 GCA_002174775.1 Macleaya cordata
CTCTCTCGATGGTGATGGTAGAAACTATATGTCTCTCTTTCTCTCTCATCATCGTAAAGATCTTTTGTTGACTGGTGAGTGACCGATCAATTGAAGCAAAAAAAGCAAGTGAAGATCGAAAGCAGCAAAGCTTATTAATGTAGAGAGAGAAACAGAGTTTCTTATTCGGTCAAAT
This sequence comes from Macleaya cordata, assembly GCA_002174775.1. NCBI lineage: Eukaryota > Viridiplantae > Streptophyta > Magnoliopsida > Ranunculales > Papaveraceae > Macleaya > Macleaya cordata. The sequence goes on from MVGT01000436.1 coordinate 879,704, forward strand.
TTTGATTTCCATAACTAATTAGTTAAAGGGCAGATCTATTTAAATTTTATTTTTGGACTAAATAGACTCATATAAAATTTGGTGGACTAAACAAATTGAATTAAAGTCATAATGGATGTATTGGACGATCTCCCTTAATTTATTAATTAACTAATTAATCTTTTTTCTTTACAAATATTAATTGTTATTAAAAATTTTAAATAATTTTCTTATTAGAATATAGAGAATGGATCTACTTATAACTTCATATGTACAGGTTCATGTTGGACCCACATAAAGTTGTAAGGGCTGAATTTTTGTGAGGTTGTTCTCCATATCATGTAGACCATCTTCACTAAAAATCAGTTTATTCTAAAACTTCTAGCCCTATAAAAAAATGAGAGGAAGTTGAATAAAAATTAACAGTGAAAAATTAACGATGAGAAAACGACTCAATTTTTAATAGGGTTAGAAGTTTTAAAGTGAACTGATTTTTGGTGAAACTAATCAACATAGTTAAGAGAACATTATCATTAAAAATCAACCCTTAAATCAACTTCATGTGGACCCCACAAGAAACTGTACGCGTAACCTACACATCTCTCCGGATTCTAGAATATATAGGAAGGAATGAATTCATCAGAACCCAGTACCTTCACCGAAATAACCATATGTAGAACCCCTCTCTCTCTCTCTCTCTCTCTCTCTCTCTCTCTTGGCTAAATAGACAAATCAACCTCCAAATCCAATAATGGTCCCCATTATAGCCTTGTTGCTGGACCACACGTTTACGTACTATATATATAATTGATCCAAACCAATTCCAATGGTACTTATCAATATTACACGCATGATGCATGCAGGCCCCCCACCCCACACACCCCACAAACCTTACCACGTGCAATGGTATTCTAGACGCGTACCTCGACCAACATATATATCAACGTCAAATTCACAACCCTCCATCATTCATCGTGTATTTCAACTCTCTCATCTTCTTCATTCTTTTGCAATTTTGGATCTGTTAAATTTGCAATGGTATTCTAGACGCGTACCTCGACCAACATATATATCAACGTCAAATTCACAACCCTCCATCATTCATCGTGTGTTTCAACTCTCTCATCTTCTTCATTCTTTTGCAATTTTGGATCTGTTAAATTTGTCGTCTCTCTCTCTCTAGATCAGCCGCTGGTTCCAATCTTTCTTTTCCACTATTGTGTTCAAACATGCAAGTTTTATAGCCACGGTGCCATCTACTGTTGAATAAAGGATCATAATTAAGAGATCATTGTGTTTAAAAAGTTTAGTTCAATCTATTATACAATTCAGGACGGGGGTACAGTTGTCCTTTTATAAAAATGTGCTGCTTCATAAGCCCCCCGCCCTCCCCTCTCTCTCCCTGCCCTCTCTACCTCCCTCTCGATCTCAGCCTCCCCCTCTCTGCTCCCTGCCCTCTCTCTCTCTCGAGGTTTTGAGCGGAGGCACGGCGATAGACCTATATATATATATAAGGTCAGGTTATATAACTCCTTAAGAAAACCCTTTTTATGGGGCTCACAAAGAATGCAGTTAGGAGCTGATTTTTAGAGAAAATTATCTATATGCATGTTGAGGAGAACAGAGTTACCTGAAATCTATTTGTTCTAAAACTTATAACCTCGAATCTTCTCGTTTTAAATCAACAATAAAATTTAAAAGTTACAAATTTTTTAAGTACTAATAATGTGTTACATGTGTGGGCTCCACAAGCTGTAGTTGTATAAGGGTCTATATAACCTGGCCATATATATAATTATGTATGCACAATAGTAGGACCGAATTTCTACCGTTGATTTCAAAAAGAAAAAAAACTAAAATATTACACCACGTGATCATATATAACAAGACGTACGGGAGGGATGTGGTGGACCCATTTTTTCTACTTTGATTGAAAACTTTGTTTTCTAATTATTGCTGGACTCCTATTTCTTATGCATGATGCAATAGAGGCGGTGGAAGTGGAAAGTAAGAAGTTTATATCGTTAATTAGTTATATTTTAATTAAAGAAAAGAGAACAACAAGTCAAGTCAATCCTGTTTGACCTAAGGGAGAATAGGAGAAGAGTGGTTCGAATACAACTTGCTTACACATACGAATTCTTCCATTTTATTTACGGAAAATGGGCGGTACACCCGTGGCCAAAAAAAAGTACCGAGAGGATAGTCTTTTAATTTTGGTGCGTTAAGGCTATAGCGCATGTTAGTGCGCACAAAAAGATGAAAATCCCTTCTATTAATTTCCTTTTGACACGTGGCGAAGAGATAATTTTTTATTTTTAACTTTAAAATGACTATAACTTCAAAAATATAAATCGGATTTGAGTAAAAGTTATATATCTGTAAAGCATTTTTCAAGATCTTTCAAACAAGATCAGTCATGAATACTAAATTCGAAAAAAAAACCCCAAATACGAAGTGAATGTAAACCCAAATCTACATATAATTTAGTATGCAAATTATAATTTGCATACAATAGTCAAGTTTGCACATATGAGTTCCTACATTTCAATTTACTTACTATGAATTTCAATACTTTACTGAACATCAAAATAAGCAAATGTATAATGCATATATGTTAAAAATAGTGAAGAAACTTGGAATTTCAAAAAAAAAATACAAATTATAACTTGCATACTCACTAGGTTTCTAAATTATGTATTTCAAGTTCAACAATACAACATTGAACATCAAAACATGTAAATGTATAACGCATATAGGCTAAAAAAAATGCAGAAACTTCATATTTCAAAAAGTAAGCCATGCAGATTACAACTTGCATACTTATTAGGTTTTCAACTTTACATTTTAGGTTCAACAATGTTAGAGAAAATAGGGTCTAGATCAAATTGTGCAGCGAAAACAAATAACTATTTTCCCTTCACAGGTTCACATGAGGATGCATGAATTAAAAAAATAACTTGAAGATCAGATACATACCGTTTAAATGCTTGCATGTAATCCCAGATCTTCCTCCCACGTTCTAGATCAGTCGTCGAAAACCCAAAAAGATATAACAACAGTATTTTGGCCATAACTCTCTAACGGTTGATCCGATTCGCCTAAATGATATATACTTTTTGTAGGAAATCGAATTTTTTACAACTTTGATTGAAATAGAGAATCTCCAATTCTGCTCCGAAGTGCTTCAAAACTCGATTTTAAATTCTGACGGGAATATACTACGAATTTTGGATTTCTAAAACCATAAAAGTCATAACTTGAATTCTAAATTGGGAGAGAGTTTTAGATACACAAGTTAGGGTGGGCTATCCTATGAACTCTATCTCTATTTATAGAGAAAGACTTTCTTCCTATATCTTTAGCTCCAAGTTAGGTCCATATGGGCCCCACTTACTTAAGCTTTTGATTTATTACTTTGAGGTCCATATATCGCATATACTTCTCAAATAATAAATCTAATTGCAGTTAAGTCCACTAAATAACTGCAACTGAATACTCTCAAGTAAATGAATATTATTTAGAAGCCCTTCACTCGTTATACCAGTAAATAATCCCTCTACTTAACTGATATTCGTAGTATACACCAAGGTAACATTAACTATTAATGTCAGCACCTTTCAAGTAATTACATCTTAGTCCTTGCCTGCCATATCATACCATTATAATTATTCTAATAATCCAATAAATATTTTATAAGATCACTGCGCAGTCTAGAATAATTAATACTCTTGATTAGGCTCTAAAGGGAATATCATTTTAGTATGGATTCCTTATTGACACAAAGTAATCCCACTAAGTGATTTCGACCACCCAACCTACCCAGAATATTGGATCACATTTGCGTTGTCTGACCTCATTGTTTGGTAGATCAAAGTGAGTAGAAACTAATTTGTAGGGTATACTCTGCTCTCAAGATTTAGGACATTTGCAATAAGCAAGTTTTACATAATCTTTTTATATGCTGACAATAATATAAAAAGTATTATGTCTGACCTGTTCAGTATATTCCTAATACACCAACACACTAACTTAGAGTTGCCACTCCGGTGATGGAGATACATCACACTATAATATAGAAGTCTAGTGTGTTATAGTTTTATCAGATGAATTGTTCAGATTCATCACTGACTATGAACTATACAAGAATACGAGGAACCAATAAATTACATCTCTCCATGTATGAACACTTCATACAAATAATTTACTTACAACATCATCTTGTGAACAACACTTAATCCATCATATGAATAAAGTAATAATATAATATCATGCTTATTAATAAATATAATTTATCAATGTTGTCAATTTAAATTGTTTTAGGGCATAAACCCCAACAAACAATACATCAATGAACATCAAAATATCTAAATTTGATATGCATATAGGCTTACAAAAATGCAAATGCTTAAATTTAAGGGAATTAAACAATACAAATTATAACTTGCATCTCACATGGGTATGCAAACTGGGTTTCTACGGTCAAATTATAATTTTTTTTGTTTGCATTTAGTATTATTGTCTGATCTTGCTTTGAAGATCTTGAAAAAATCTTTCTAAAAATATAATTTTATTAAAAACTGATTTGTAGATTAAATGAAATTAAAAATATTATTTTTCTCTCTGTCACGTCATTATTTACAAGAAACAAAACAGTTAAGAATAGGCAGTTTGCATACACATGATAGTAGTTTAGGTATGCAAAATTAGTTGTTTAAAAAAAAAAAACCACAGCAAGCCCTTAATTTACACGACCAGAAAATCGAAGGGACTGTGCGCACAAACGAGATAGCGCACGCCCTCTCCACATTACTTGACAAAAAGATTGGGTTTTCAACCCTTTTTGTGTTTTTATTATTTTATTTTACGAGGGACTATATATTCCCGAATTAAGAGACGAAGCCATCAAAAATAATATGAGGGCTCTAATATATTACGTGTTTCAAATTTAGTGGCAAACTATAATTAGAAAGACTTGAAACCAAGAAAAATTAAATAAGAGTGTGATCTGCGTACATCATTATTTAGATATTATGTTTACAAAGTCTTTATGGGGCCCACATTCTAATTTTTGGTAGGGGTATTTTTTTAAGTAGGGATGTTCTACTCATGATGTAGATCATTGTCACAAAAAATCGTATAATTCTAAAACTTCTAAGCCAATAAAAAATTAGATGATTTTATAAGCCGTTTAGATTTTTCAATCACTATTTTGATTGGGCAAAAAAATTTAGAATGATATGATTTTTTGTAGGAATATTCTAATCATTATGTATATCATTTTTACTAAAAATTAACCTTTAGTTTTCACCGTGTCGGTCCTACAAAGATGGTATGAATAACGTTGTATATATAACCGAACTCTTCAATGGTTGGAGGATCGAATTAACGTGAATCACATTAGAGTTTTATTAACAAAATCATTATATGACTTTCTCACTTTATCACTCATTCGGCCGAGTCTAGCAGTGGACACGGGGACAAAATATGACCGCTAATAGACGTAAGAAATGCACCATATCAACTTTATACGTACAGGTTATGTGTACAGATTTTGTGAGCCCACATAAGGTTGATCTAAAGAGTTAATTTTTGTGATAATATTTTCTTCACCATGTAGATCATCTTCACAAAAAATCAGTCCATTTTAACTTCATAAAAAATTGACTATTTTTCTTATCGTTCATTTTTTCACAGTTAATTTTTAATCAACTTCCTCTCAATTTTTAATAGGGCTACAAGTTTTAAAATAAACTGATTTTTGATAAAGATAATCTACAGGGTGAGGAGAACATCCTCACAAAAACTTATCTCTTAGATCAACCTCATATAGATCCCACATGAGCAAGTACATTTAAACTAAACTTACAAGGCTGTAAGCCAATCCAGATCCATTCTCATATAAAATGGAATGTCATTTATATAAACCCAAATATACCACTATGTGATATATTGTGTTGTCAACTATAACAAATTGTGCTGAAATATCAATCTCCAATAATTTGAAGAGAAAACAAATAAATGTCGATTGTAGAAAGGATTTAATTACGAAGAATCTATTTTTTTTTTTTTTTTTTTGACAAGTTTACCTCCTTTAAAACAATTGGCATGATCGAGTTATTTAAGTGGATAGTACGTTCCAACGTAAGCCCCCTAACGAGTAATCCTAAACAAAGGCTGATAAGACCGATTTTTAAGTCTTGTGAGGTCCATATAAATACGATAGACTAAATTTTATTGAAAATATTCTTTGGAACATCTTAAAGAAAAAAAATTTTAAAACTTTTAACTCGATAAAAAAAATTTATTAAAAAACTAAAAATAAATGTAAAATATTGCATATTTCAAAAAACCACCTGTGTATAGTTAAGTTAAGTCGATCACATTTAGGTGGGGCCCACAAATGTAAAAAAGGTTAGGCAGCAAGAACACATCATCATCGATGATTACCTTAATGTATCCTGAATACAACAAAAATTAAAAAAAGATTAGTAATTAATTGGTGTTGAAAGTTTGGTAGTTTTAATTTGTTTCTAGAAGTATGCCGACCGACACCAAAGATTCTAGCAAAAATTCTACACACTCCGGCGCGGTATGAACAACCAACACTGTCCATAAAGATGGTGGGAAACTGGATAAAAGCAATTATTGTGAGACCCACCTACAAACCCTAGAAAAAGTTGTGTGGGTCCCACCTAAACCAAAAAAAAGGTATCACAAAATCTTTTTTTGACAGCTAGTGGCTGGGATCACACGTGTCACTGGCTTCACTCGTGTGCCACTCCTCCCCTTCGAAACAAACTCGTTAGTTGGATTTTTACTCCCATAACTTGAATGGTTGTTGTAAACCAACTTTTGAAGCTTATTCAACTTGGATCCTCCGTTCATCCCTAAAATTACCAAAAACAACCCTAATTTTTTGAAATGACGGATTTACTCTTTGGTGTTTTGTGGTGGGGTCAGCTTTATCAGTCCCCATATCCTGATTACACAGTCGTACGTACGATATATTGACAGGTGTACACAGTAGCAAGTGTACGTACACCAGATTTACAGGACAGCTTTTCCCAAACTGTATGAAACACCAAGGACTACACATGCTATGCATTGCGAGAAGCAGCCATGTTTAGGGTATAGAGTTCTCTAGGGTCCCACTAAACCAAATTTTTAGGTTCTGATTTGGTACGTTCTTTGACTTCATGACTGGATTGATAGACGGTCCTGATTGGAAACGTTAATTTTGTCGTGACATATACAAGTGGGCCCTTTTGAGTGTACGTGGATGCTAGATGAACTCATGAACTTGTTGGCAACTCACCCATTTAACTCGTGGTTTAAAACACGAATTTTACGTTTTCATTCTAAAATCTGGTACCAAACAGCTGTATATTTCCAATCAAAATTTTATGTACATATTTTAATACAAAACAAATTTAAAACAAAGTCTTATATGTCTTATTCCATTTCAATTTTCATGCCATTTGAGACGGTTTTTATTTATTTATTTAATAACGGGATTATTGCATATGTTACATTATAGCGTAGATACATGTAATGGGTATATGAGAAGCGCAGAGAAACCGTCAAGAACATCGTTATTAACGAACGCAAAAAATGGACAAACTTAACGACAATATCACGACTGAGAAGTTTTGATCCTAAGGTCTTGTATTACCAAAGATTTATAAGAGAGATACACAACTATTGAGCCAAAGACCCATGGACTGCAAGTTGTTTAAGTTCTTGGGCGATGGAGAAACGTAAAAACTGTATGTTATAGAAGCGATTTCAGGATAGTTTTCCATCATTTAAAAAAAATATTATTCCAACAAAATTGTCTTTTTAAACGGAGGTTTGTCAATTTTTTTAAAAAATGAGTGTGTTCTTAATAATATCAATAATTCAATACTAACCGAAAATGAACTCACATTTACAACAATTGATACTACCAATTATAAACGGGCACGGTGACATGCATATAAAGTACACCATTACTTATTTATAAAACCATGGTGAAATTGGGGATCCCACATACACTGATAGGTTCTTCCACTCATAATTAAACACGTGTTAAAACTTTTTCTAGAAGCTTTATACGTTTGAAAATTTTTTTTAACACATACACCGATCGAGAAGCACACTCACTATCAACGATTGGTTGAAAGTAGAAACAAATTGGTAGTGGATCGGATCTCGACAATGACCCGAACCACTTGTTCCAAATAAAGTATCTAGTATGCATGATGTTGATTTGTATGGTCAGTTATGAAGATATAGTGGCACGTGGCAATTCGGTATGTGGTAAAACATCAAGAGTTTGATGCGTCGGAGTGGAGCAAGGATTTGGTTCCGAACGTACCAACCATTCCTACGGTCCTCCTCCACTATTGCCTAAGAAAAAACAAATATTTACATTTTACACAAAGAGGCATATAGAGAGCTAGAGAGAGAAACAGAAACAGAAAAAGAGAGAGAAAGAGAGAGAGAGTTTTAGAGAGAGAGAGGAAGAGATCTAGAGAGAGAAAGAGAGGTTATAAAAAGGAGAATGAAGGAGGGTGGATTGGTTGGAATTGCTCTATTGGATAAAATTGTACGTGGTACTAGAGATCAACTTCTTCAGAAGATCACAGTATTATAATGGAAGATAAGAATAAGAGCTAGCTAGCTTGGGTTCATATATATAGACGACATTGAAGGATCAAGCAGAAAAGAAAAAAGACGGGGAGGTAAAAGTTCAGAAAAAAAAAATGGTGAAGAAAACAGAGAAGAAGAATGGAATAATATTAATGTCGAAGAAGAAGGTAAACAAAGGAGCTTGGAGTGCAGAAGAAGATAAGAAACTTGCTGATTACGTTATGACTCATGGCGACAAAAAATGGAGATCTCTCCCTGTTGAAGCAGGTCTCTCTTTCTCTCTCTAGATTTCTCTCTTTCTCTCTCTAGATTTCTCTTTTTCTCTCTCTCTCTGTCTAGCTCTGGATCATAATCAATACAAGCCAAGAAAAAGTTAAAAACAGATGATTCAGAAAGAATTTGGATGTTTCAGTTGTATCTCAGGAATTAAATGCGAGCATTAATTAATGGTATCAAATCGAAGAAGATTTCACTCACCTACCTAGGATCGATTTATTAATTACAGGATCAACGTTGATCGGCGGGGCGACTTCTGTGGAATTAAAAACTCACCATTAGAGTATAAACCGATCAGCTCCATTCAAAAAAAAATAAAACCCTAATTTTCTTGGTGTAGCAGATTATTGTTCAAACAAATTCATTACTGTCAAAAAATCAATACTTTTAAAAACTTGATCAAAATCTATTTGCATTATTTGATGTGATCGATCAGAGCTAGCTAGTTTTTTCAAGGATCTGCAGGCAGATTATCAAATGTACTAGAACTAGCCTAAAAGAATCATGTGGCTACATCAACTTTTTATCATCCATCACTTTTTTCTTTTTTCTTTTTTTTTTAATATATTGTTGATGATGGGTGCAGGATTGAACAGATGTGGTAAGAGCTGTAGACTGAGATGGTTGAATTATTTGAGACCTGGAATCAAAAGAGGAAACATTACTGAAGATGAAGAAGACCTCATTATCAGACTCCATAATTTGCTTGGTAACAGGTACTACTACTACTACTTAATTAATTTCATTTTAGAAATATCTCCCTGCATTTACAAACTAATTACTTAGAACTACCCGACCCCCTCAGATTTTAAAAACCATGACTGAAAAAAAAAAAATTCCATGTTTTGTGCATTGCTTTATTTAAACATGTGTTCAAATTTTGTATTTAAATGTTTCATTTATATATGGGTCAATTGAATTAGACTTTGGTCAAGGGGTGTATTTTTAAAAAATTAAAAGTTTTTGGGTGTAATATATAATCATGAATACTAGCTTTACAAACATAAGGGTGAGCCCCATCAGCTAACCCTGTTGTAGGGATACAACGTATTTCACGTGGGCGAGGTCTATACAGGTTCTCGAACTGTTAAACCATATAGATATAACAAGACGGGATACCAAATTAAACCCGACCCGACCTGACCCAACTCGACTATTGGATTTATGGAATTTGGATCACATTGTGCAAATATTGCTCTAATTTCATTGAAACAAATTGAGTTTAAAGTTGTAGAGACGAGGAATCAATCTTCTTTTACCCTGAAACGTGTTCAATGCGCAAAAAGAACGATTTTGCTGCAGTAAAGTTGATAGTGCACCCGTGGAAAAAGATAATTGATTCCTCCTCGCCCACAAATTTAGATTTGTAACATGAATTGGATTGAGAAATTAAGGTTTGAAATAACTTTTTAAGTGTAAAAGAAAGATGTGGACTTTAAGCTGAATTTGTTCAGCTAAGTAAAAAAGCTAAAACTTTCATGACTAAAAAAAATTTATCTGTTTAAAATAAATTAAATATGTATTAAGTAGTTTTCTTAGATAATATGATTCAAAATTTATCACTAAAAATCTTAAATTATGAGTTAAAATTAAGTATTTCAAAACACTTTCATAGAATAAGAACCCTCGCTTATCGAGATTGACTTAATTCTTAGATACCATTTATAGGGGAAAAAAATTCCAAGCATTTTTTAAAGAACAAATTCAAGATTTTAGATCACTAAAAATGCAAATTTTTGAGCAATTAAATACCATTGTTTAAGTTTTTTTTCCTAAAGTAATAACAAGTTAAATAGTGGAAGAAACGTTAATGAATGAAAAATAACATTTAGATTTCAAATTTATGTCTTGAATTAACATGCAAGAAAAGAAACATTGTAAATTGTTTTTTTTGAATTTTGGTTATTTTGAATGACTAATACATCAAATTATTATTAATTACTTAGACTTTAACTTACATGATGTGATTATTTTCAAAAATGGGAATGTTGAAGTCTAAAAACTTCCATTGAAAGGATACAAAAAAGCATTATTGCTTATTAGATTCCATGTAATTTCAAAATCTTTTAGACTATTTCAAGAACAAATATTCTATTTTTTTGATGTGTATAAATCAAATCAATATGTCAAAATATATAATAGTCAAGACATGTAATCAATTCAAGATCTCAATATGAGATAATCAATAAGAAAAGGAGAAAGAATATATCAGTACAATTAATGATGATCAAAGGAACTATATATATATACAGATTACCTTGACTTCTTTGTCAAACAGTAGGTCTGCCACAAAATTAACAGTCCACCCACAATCAAGAAGTCACAAATAATAAGCCAAACCAAAACCAAAAGTTGATGCCCTAAGCCAAATCCAAATCCAAAGGTGGTATTATATAGTATTTAAAAAATCAAACTATTCAAATAAAAAAAAGAAGTAAATAAGCCATTTTTGGATGGATTTAAAGCAATAATTATTATTATTTTTTATGATGACATAAAACATTTTTTGTAGAGTAATGCTATTTGAACGGATCAAATGTTAGAATTGATTCCCAAAAGTAGTCCTACTACTAGATCAGTTTTAAAAACCCTAGCAGTGTATTCCACCTGTTACATCAGCTTTCTAGCATCTAATTCTGATTTTTGATCAGTCTAAATATCGTTTTCCATTCTAGTGTTACATCATTCAAGCTGTGTTTGCTCAAAATTGGGGAAAGGAATAAGATGAGATAGTAATTGATCAAAAAAAATACTTTCTTCAAAAAACGAAAAAAAAAAAACGTGAGGAAAATACACTGATCTTTTACTGTATCATCAGCTACCTGCATGACTAGCATTGCCTTTCTGGGCTGTCAGGGCAGAAAACTGAAAACCCTTCACCCCTAGATACTTGGGAAAATTTCCAGCTGGGAAGCAAGCAAAGGTGTAATCAATTCCCTCCTAAACCTACTCAGTAGTAGAGTAGTCCCATTCACTCTCGCTTTATTAGTCGATCTTTTCGATAAAATTACACTCTTCCTAGAAATTTGTGCAACGTGCATCTCGAGGAAAAGGAACCATCTATACCTAGGGAGATGACAATCACACTGATCTTACCATGAACCCTTTTCGATCAAATAAGAAAAAAAAAAACAGTCCCCATGTGACCAGCAAGTGCTGACACTAAAATCATATGCTTTGAGGACCAATATGCATAAAGTTTTTAATCTATGTTTGAAGTCATCCAACGGTGATAAAGACTGGTTCTTATCAGCACTAGTGCTGACTGCTGAGTATATTGCTTAGTAGATCCAATTTATTAAATAAATTATGTGGCGATCCTTGAAAAACCTCATTTTTTACTAAAAAGACCTTATTTCATTGCTTTTCTGCAAAAAAACAGCTTTTTTTTCCAGCAATTTTCACTTTTCAGTCTTTAATCTTTTAACTTGAAAAAGGAATGCCTCTCCGCGAGATCCTTGCTGGCTTTCTTTTTTATCCATCTATATATATATACTGACCTATAATAGAGAGGTTTGATTTCCAATTAAAAACTGCCACCTGTACTTTACAATGGACCCCATCTACGTAAATAATTTTTTTTCTTATTAAATCACATGCCATATTTGTCTCATCCGTGTAAGGTTGTCAAATGGTACCCGTTTAACCCATAACCGGTTCTAACTTGGACCAATTTTTGCTGGTTTTGGTTCTACATATTTAAGTATCAGAACCAGAACCACTAGTAGTGTTATACTGGTTCAGTTTGGGTTTCTGAAATTGGACCATTCTTGTGTTTGCAGGTGGTCTCTAATTGCAGGGAGATTACCAGGTCGTACGGACAACGAGATAAAGAACCACTGGAATACTCATTTGAGCAAAAAGTCGTTAACAATCGACGAACTTAATCTCAAATTGAACCAAAAGCTCGAGTCCAACACCAACACCCACACTCGATCTATGCTTCAAACTACAAGTTCTAACATTCCAATTACTTCAGATTTAGATTGGGTTGGGACTTCTCAGTCCAATGATACCTTCAAGAGATTAAATGAGAAAGATATGACAAAGCCAACTGATGAATTTCTTGACGATGATTTAGACATTAATGGGTTTTTTGACTTCCCAGTACACGCGGAATTACCAGCATCTTACCCTTTTGTTGGAAGCTCTGAATCGAGGTTACCAGAAGATTATAACTCATTAGGTGATGATATTTATCATAAGTTTTTGGATTCGGAGTTGTACGTGCATGGGAGTAGTATGGGAAGTTTGGACGAACAATTCCCATGTGATATTGAGCGGTTATTGTACTCCGAGGAGGACGACAATGTGTTTCTCACTTTCTCTCAAACTTAAAACAATAATAATAATAATAATAATAAGTGTTAATAAAATTGATTTTAATAAAATTATATGTGTTGAAGAAGAGCAGGCTTCGTATTGTAAGTGCAAGGACTAAGCATTTCATCAAAAAAAAAAAAAAAAAGTGCAAGGACTAAGCATGACCGACCTCAAATTTTGGGCCTAATGGGCAGTTTGAATGTTGTTGGGCCCACCCAATTATACAAAAATGATTATCACATTGGGGAAAATATATATTTTGGTATTCCAGCAGAAATCATCTCCTTTTTTTTTTTACTTTTAGGACCAGTGTGATTCTTTACGAAAACTTACTTTTTCTTTCCCAGAAAATTAATAAGATTTCATGTTCTTTAAATTTATTGATTGATGCAACTCCAAGAGAAGAAGATAGCACAATCATTCCCTGTTTGTTTTTTGGTCCGACCAAAAAAAGAAACTACTCCTTTCTCCTGCTCCTTTCAAGATCATGATTAATATGACCCTCTAAATATTAATAGTCCTGGTTTTACCTATTTGAGTACAGGAACCAAAACCTACTTCATTTATAGGTTGATATTTTGGGTAGTTCAATAACAGAGAACCCAATCCGTCCTGTTGCACCCTGGCCCTAAAAGTATGTTTACCCAAAGCATGACCATCAAAATAAAAGAGTTCACTTATTCAGAAAACGGTTGTGAAAGTTGCAGCAACCCTACTTTTTAAACTAGGGCTTAAAAATAGGCAAAATAGAGAGATCTTTTGCAAACATGAGCAGACTAGCCAATGTTGAGTTCTCAAATATTTTCACAATTTGCCCACAGCTTGAATAGTTCACAATCATTTGTTAAGCAGGTTGAGGGACTTGTACATCTAATATAGAAAGATAATACTTTTGAAGTTTAGGCTTCAAGAGTGAGGCAGCTTCAGCCCAAGCATCGGTTGTAAGAGTATTACAGAGTACAGGATTATGCAGATAAAACAGTTCATAGTAATAACTGTCAAACAGTAAAAAGAGCTAGTAACGGTACTTGGTGGAGTAGTCTTTCGGAGCAATCACTAGACCCCGACCCTTCCTGGCCCCACGATAGACGGTCTCGATGATGTCAATGAATTCCTGCTTGTCCTTGAGGGCCCAGTTGATCTTGTTGTTGTTTCCAGTTCCCAGATCAATCATGATGTGTTTGTTACGGAAAAAGAACATGACTGTTGAAGGGTCGTAGAGTTCATACATGGTGTTGAAGTCCGGTACCTCTGTGATGTCGACGAGATAGATCACAGCAAAGTTCTTTATCGTCTCTGCAACTGAAGCCAGTACTTCATCCATCTGCAGCAACCCACACAAAAACACAATCAATTAATGCCTGAAGAGTGGGCAAGTTCCACAGGATAGCTTGCATTTCGATTGCCAAGAATTGAAAATCCAGAACCTTGTCTAAGAACTAGCTTATTAGATAGGTCTCCATGTAGAAAAGAAAATATCACTTTTGTTTATTAGATTCTTATAATTCAAGAAATTTAAACACCAGACAATTTCAGCATATCCTTAATGGTGAAATTAAGATTGTTCTCTTCCATATAAACTTAATGAAGTTCCTGGTAATCAACCAACCAGTGAACCACAAGAAAGAGTGAACCCGAAACAATTAACACATCCCACAAGATTGTTCAAAGAAATGTGTCGAATAAGAACATATTGAATTAACATTAGATTTTGAGTACATCTAAAGACTAGTGGACTTATCTTGTATCAAGTGTTCAACTAATAAGCCAAACCATCAACAAGGCAATTTCATCCCTACAAGAAAACTTTACTTCATCTTTAGTTTATATTATAGAAAGCCATACTTAGAAGTACATAAAATATAAGGATGCTGCCTCAGATTCACATCCTTGGCAAAGCGTGCCATCTGACATGTGAGTATGAGAGCATCCACAAAAAAAAAAAGACAGCATCCAACACAGCTAACTCTAAGAAGATGGAGTCTCCTTGTTACATAGCCTCGAATGTGACAATGTATAGGTGGAATGACGTATGTTCTACATTTAGGAATTCAAGGCACCTGTATTTTTCTTCTCGGTAAAATGCACTTGAAAGTTTAAAAATGCCTACATCCATTTCATAGAAGAATTAAAATCGTATCTAGATGATGCACACCTTGGAACGGTTGTGTAATGAGATATTCCAAAAAACTTGTTACCAACCCGACCTATTAGAAAAATGGTAGTGTTTAATGGGCAAAACCTTGAAACAGTTGTTATAAGGTAACCCATAATCAATGTTTCCTAACCAATTATCTCCAAGAAGAGCCTGAACCAGAAGGCCAGAATCCAGGAGAAACAGTCGAGGTGCTTGTTAAAAATGTGAATTGTTTACAACTTATGATTGCAGTAGTTCTATACACTACAGGAGAATTTTACATGTAGCTACTCCATTCTTGTATTCTTAATTCCTTACAACTTACGATTTAGGAATTGCTTTAAAAACAATATATATAGCCTTAGCAAGAGAGTTCGTGGGGGGGAAAATTCATGAACACATATTATTCAGATGATTAAATTTAGAAATCCATAAGCCCGAAAAACAAATCATGGGGTTTAGTTTGATTATCATTAAAGGACCCAAATCTCACAAATACATATTTGAATTTTACAGGGTTAAGTCAAATCCTAGAATTGTAAAAAACATCCAATATAATTTCATGAAAAGTAAACATACCCATGTAGAAAACTTCAGGAGAAAATAATAACTAGAGTAAGAAAGAATACCTGCATGCATGTTTCATCCCAGTCATGGCCGAATCGAATGACAACAAGACGTTCTTCCTCTGCAAGGATTGCCTGATCTACAGCCCAACCCGAGTGCAAGTGTGGGAGAAGGTAAGACATACTTTCTCTTCCTTCCTAGAAAAAACCCTAGAAAAATGAAGGTTGAAAATTCAATTTAGAGAATCAAAATGATGGGTTTGAGATTATATTTACAACAGAAAATTAGTAACAGAAAGTCTATACATAAGTACAAATAAATTACTTGAATAACAGAAACCCTAAAAAGAAAAGATAGTTGTAAATTAAACCTAAGATTAAGTTTAACATAAATTAATGTTTCTACTATATTAGCCAAATTGACCAAGATCATATTCACTAGCATAAGTAGATTTCTTAATACTATTGGTTCTGAATTTGGATCTTCATTGACTAACACAGAAAGCATATAATTCAATCCCTAACCATATATTTAGTGGGCATAAAAAACCTAAGAACATCAAAACCCTAAATTTCAAAATTGCAACCAAACAAACCTAGAATTCTGATTCTTCTTGATTAGCCCCTTATTAAAATCAAATTTCGAAGATTACCTGTTTTACTTCTCGGAGAGCTTCCAAATTTCGAGCAGAGATGTTGTGGGATTTTTTTTGGCTGAAGTTTTGATTTATAGTTGGATAGAAGATCGGGCTTTTGGTCTGGCTACAAGCTCGGTCCATTTCCTGAATGACTCATACGAATATTTTTGGTGGTTGGGCCTACATTGGGCCAGCCCATTTACATTGGAATGTATGTTTAAACCAACTAGATGGTATCTCATGGTCCAACCACTGTAGCACAACTAAAGTTGTCAATAGACATCCAAGATCTGCCAAAACAAGTTTTTTTTTTTTTTTTTTTGTTCGGTAGATATTGCTAAATAAGAGGCCTATGAGTTGGGAAGTCTTGGGATCGAAATTTTTTAGTTGTAGTTTACCATTAACTTTGTCCTAAATAATATGTTGGATCCCTCTCTTCGTCTGTGGTATTGGCGGCGTCTCTCTTCGTGGTGGCAACTTTCGTATGCTCATAGATACTGATGATTTTTCTTCATCACAGATAACGATTCTTTTGTGATCTTGGCGGTGTCTATGTGCTTCTCACACACCTGCTGCTAGTTGTCAACAGTGTATCTTAAACACCACTAACAAATGGGTGTTGGAAAATGTGCCATTAACAACACTACAAACATCGCTACCAATTAGCGACAAGAAGCTAACTTACGACGTGGAAAGATGAAACATTGTTAATATGGAGTACTCCAATACACTCAAAATGTGCATATAGTCCTCCAAAAGAAGTAATTTATTACAAAGGGAAAACTCAAAAGAATATATATACTTGCACAAAAGAAGAGAGGGTAAGATTAGTTTTAAGGTGAAGGAGGGAACCATGGAAATTAATTTAGTTTAGTATATATATATGTGTGTTTTGTGGTTGTTGAATGTTCCCACAAAAATCTCCCTAAAGAGAAACATATACCAATAACCAACCAGCCCCGACATCCAACAACCATAAAACTAGAAGCTCTCAGGAACATTGTGGTTGGTGTATTCACTAGTCAGGCCATAACATTGAATTGAAACAAATTACAACTATAAATTCATGATCAATATATTTTATTTTTCTTTATGAAAATGATCAAAATGAATTATTCAGGGTTTATCAATTAGTATTTAGAATTAGAGTAATTAGGGCAAGTGTTATGGACACCTTAAACAAGTAAAAAAAGCATTTTTTGAGGTTAGGGTAAGTACCATGGGCACCCCAAACATCCAAACCCCTCCCTCCGGTCCTAGATTTAGGGAGGGAGTAAGGGGTTTGAGGGAGGAGGCAAAGATTGTTCCATGAGGCACAATCTGTGCCGTACGGCACAATCTCCTCACGTCACAATCTTTGCCTGATTATATACAGACATAAATGTATGGAATTAGGCAAAGATTGTGCCGTGTCGTTGTTCAAGTACAGATGGGAGAAATAAATGCATGTCACGGTACAAATTGTGTGCGTCCCTAATTTTTCATGGCACTTGCGCTCCCCCAAACCCTTAAACCCCTACCCCAAACAACCTAAATAAGAGTTTTCCATGGCACTTGCCCTTAGACCATTTTATTTGACCACCTAATTTAATAGTAAGTTGTGTATCTCTTACAAAGGAAGTGGTCGAAAATACTTTTATACCCTTGGATTCACCTTAAAGCATCCACAATGCTAGCTAAATTTAGCAGAATTGTTTAAAAAGTAATCCGTACTGGATTATCTAAAAATGTAAATTTAGAGTAGGAGAAGAGAGAATTGTGGAAAAATACACAAGATGTAAAAATATATAGAAAATTAGATGGGCGGACTTTGAGAGTTAGCCTGGCACCATGGTCTTTTTTTTTTTAAATCTTGCGAAAATCATTTTCTTTAAAAAAATATCTCAAAACAATTCAGATTTTCTTTTAAATAAAATAAAAATAAAATATGGACGGCCTCTGGAATAACGCCCAGCATCAGGCGGTATCTCAAAGGTCGCCACATATTTATTTATTTATTTTTTATTCTTTTCTCAAATTTAGACAACGGTAGCACTGTGAATACGATTGTGTATTTCTAAATTTTTTAAAGATTTTTAATTTTTACACAATTAAAATAGACAACACAACTGTGGATGTTCTTAGGTCGATTATAATTAGCCTAGTCTTGTCTACCACAACTTTCATTTGCCTCAGAGGTGTTATAAACCTTGCTATTATGAACGCTCGTATCTGTAGTAAGAGATGGGACAATACGTATATATCAGTGAGAATTTGTAGTAACAATGTTACATAATGTGGTCCAACTATCATAATTGATAGTATCTAATGTTGCTGACAGCTAAGACCCATGTTCAACTTCGTTACCATCGAATTACCGATCTCATAGAAAACAAACATAACTATTAAAAAGTAACAATGTTGCATGCCAATAGTTGGCCTACTCTTTGTTTGCTAATGACCCTTTGCAACTGTTAGGTCGTGTCAAACCAATCGAGCATTTGGAACGATGGTTATGAGGATCCAACGTAGTGACATATAACATGCAAGTTGACATTGTAGCTATCATATTAGAGCAAATTCCGAGCACGCAACTGACATATATGACAATGACTACTTTGGATGGAAGGTGCCTCATCGTGTTGCTGTCTCCTATAGCCACCAAACCTTAATCTTATGAATAGAGGCAATCAGGGTTTTAAGAACTATTAGTCTAGGGTTTATAATGAATCGAAACTCAAAAGATTGAGTGACCTTGGCCCACCATATGTGGCTTCCTCCGTTGCTTATATCGTCTTTAGACCAACCAATTTTTAGGGGGTTGGAATAATATGATCTACATGGTAAATATTAGATCATCCTCACCAGAACTTAGCCCTCGAGTTATGTCCATATGGGCCTGCAAAAATCTTGTAATTGTGGGAATATATCTGAGCCTATTCAAAATATGCATTAGGAACCTCAAAAAAGTTTAATGGTAACAATTCGACTTTACCTCAAAACTTTGAGAAAATTACCATAATAGAACAATCTCTTTTTTTAAGCCCAAATATGTAATTATGCCCTAGGAAACAAGTAACAAGATGGCTTGTTTGGAACATCCATTTGGTTACCAATCGACCACATAAAATTAGGGCATGGGCATATCTTTCCGTAAGATCAATATTTAAAATTTGGTGAAGACCAAGAAAGGTAAGGAAAGAAAGAAAGAAAGAAGCATATAATCAAAGTAATCAAACCTTGGAAACAGAGAAAAGACATGGGGATTATTGTGATCTAAATAAACAAGGATGAATGATGATTGCTTTTATCATCTTTCAAGTACATTAATAAATTACATCACTTAGAACAAAGAACCTTCTTAACGTCTACTAAACCAAAAAAAATCAAATCAAATCCCAACAGAGCTTTTCAGATTGGTCCTTCCAAAACCTTTAATACTCATTCATAATTCTAAGTAAAAAAAAAATCAGGTAATTTGATTTTGTAGACCCATTTCTAATGTGGGTTAAAAAGACCTCACCATGTGATTGGTGGGGTTTAGACAGTCATTTAACGGTCAAAAAAAAGATGATGAAGTTAAGACTGTTTCAATACCACCAATCACATTGTAAGGTCTTTTTAACCCTACCATGTGATTTTGATTTTGTATGACCCACGTTATAAATGTGGGTCAAGATGACCCCACCATGTGATGATAGGTGGGGGGCTTATTAGACAAAAGAAGGAAAAAAAAAAATGATGGAGTTAGACCATTTCAGTCCCCACCCCACCAATCATATGGTGGGGTCTTCCTGACTCATGTTGGAGGTAAGTCTGATCATTTCTCTTGAGACTGTTATCAAGTGAGAAACGAAAGCCTGAACAATGCGGTCCTTATATCCCCCACCATGCCCATAATCATTTGCATTGTGTCTACAAAATCTCACTTACATCCGAAATTAGGTCATTCTGTATTTTAACCCGTTGAAATATTTCAACAAAAATCCAAACTGTCAATTTTAAATTTTTTTGAAAATTTATAACTCGTATGTCGATTCGAACTTTTAGAATAAGAAGGTGATTGTTTTTTACATCTAACTAGTAACAATTTTATAAAAATTATTATTTATTTTTAACCACTAACTAATCGCAACTAGTAGAAAATATTTAATTAAAGGCTTCAAGCCCATTAAAGAGTAGTAAGTGATTTGAGAACAAGTACTATCACTTAATGGGTTTGAAGCCCAAAAATATAAGTTTTTTTTGTTCCTATCACTAGTTAGTAGCCAGAAATAAATAATATTAACAATTAGCCCTAAGTGATTACTAAACAAATCATTTGATCTAAGTTTTAGATCAAATATGATATAAGTTCATATCATATTACAAAACTAAAAATACATAAAAAATAAAAAATAAAAAAAAAGGGTCATATAATATTACTATTGCTCAATCCAACTCATACATTATTAGACAAAGAGATAAAGAAAATTAGGAAAGCTTATAAAAGAAAGTTAGAATTTTGAAATTGCTTGTAAGTGCTACCCATAAAGAAATGGACTTTGATAAGTCCTTTGACTATCCCTTTCTTGGCTAAGAAGATCTGTTCTGTCCTCTATTGTGTGATCAATCAACCTCTTTTTTTTGTTTTTTTTTTTTTTTTTTTTTTGTGTACATAAAGCTCAACCGTTCTGATCATGACACGTGGAAAATCATATAAAGAAAAAAAAACAAAACACTGATAAATTTGTCCCGCCATCCCAAGCTTTGCTTTAATAAGACAAGCCAGGAATAAAGCTTTTATTTTTATGAAACAAAATAGTGTATCTTCTAAAGTTAAAGCAGCATAGAGCAAACTCCGCCTTGTGTTAGTTCACCTGGCTGGCCCCTCCAGCCGGTAACAAAAACACTGCAAATCTTTGTTAGTAAGGTAGACAACTGTACGGATGTTAACCGAACAGTGCCGGTTACCAGTAAACCCTGTTCCCTTACCGTACTAATTCTGACCACCTTATAAGTGTGGCTCTGACCGGAAATCCACGTAAGAAACGAGGGCTCTTTCCCTTCTTCCCCTTATATATTTAAGAAGTAGAAGAAGAATCTTTAGAAACTTTGACGCCATTCAAAATCTTGAATATATTCTTCCCCCCCTTCATGCCCTAATTCCATTTTGCTGTATAAATGGTTCATCTTTTGTGGATGATTTTCTTGTATTTGGACCGTTGGATTGTACATCTGATGGTTTGAAACAAAGTAAACGTCTCTTCAAAAATGACAATCTCCGTTTCCTATTTATGCTCATAAGATTTTTAAGCGTGTGTACAAAAGATATCAAACCTAATTCACTAGCGCTTCGGGTTAGGAGTCCCCACAGGAGTATATATATACTACTATAATATGTCATTCAACTGTGAAAGAATACTTGTTAAAGTGGTTGAAAATATAGTTGTTCAAATTGTAAGTCTTGGTATCAAATCCCACAAAAGTTAGGGTTAGGATAGATCCTGTTAGAGTTGGTAATAGGTTAAAACAACCCTAATCCTGTTAAGGTTGATAGATCACACGTCAAAGAATGTTCAATCCTAGCACTGACTCATGATCCGTCAACTCTACCTAACTCGATCTGCCAAACTCAATTCATTACTCAAGAACCCTGTTAGGGTTAGGATCGACCGTAACTCGTTTATTTGTTTTATATAGAAAATATCAACTAGTCAAGGTTATGGTTTGAAAAACTTACCCATTTAATAAACTACTCTAGGTTATGGTTGATCAATCTTGACTCGTCAACTCGCCTAGGGTCGACCCTAACCCTAATCTGTTGTCATGTCTAGTTATTGTAAATTAAAGCAAGTTGGAGTTACAGTTCATTAGCAAGTCAAGTCAAGTTTTGTCAGGTATAATCTAAATTATCTAAAACATATAGATGACTACGAGTTGACTCAAAACGCAAAATTGAATGAAAATAAACCTAACCAAATTCGATTTGATGTTATCGAGTTTAACTAAGTTGGATTGATAATACACAAATTCGTGATTGAATTGATCGAGATAAATCTTGTTAAGTCTGCATGAACTTGAATTAGCTAGGTATCATATGAATTTTTAGCTAGAAACAAATAACATTTTAGTGTATATATCCTCTAATCGATTCTATTCATCACATATTTAATTCATGATTTTTTTTTTGGAGGTGAAATAATAATCAAACGGTCATCCACTTGACTTAGACAAAAAATTAAAGCCACTTAATCCATCCAAAGGTGATTCAAACACCAAATTTAGGTCAAGGCTGGCCTGACTCGGCCGAGCCAACAAAAAATTAAACGAGAATGAAGAACATTAATCCAGTTGACCATCATTTCTAGGTCAAGATTCATTTGTTCTCTAGATTACCATCACCAGTGAGAATCTAGGTAAACTGTCAGCCTGGGGTTAATACCAAAAACTGCTCCCCGGAATGACCCAACTATAGGACGTTGTGAATTACAAGGGCATTTCTATATATGATACAGTACTTCCCCGACAGAGTTTTATAAAGATATATCAGAATCTTACGGTACAAGTTCTTTTGATTGACCCCACTTAAGCACTATGGGACCAGTAAAATCAAGTACTATAAAAAACTGTTGGACCCAAATAGGACGATTATAACCGTCCGATCTCGATGGTGTCAGTTTTGGGCTTTTTGGAGGACCAGGTGAAGATGGTAGGACCGGTTCCAGAAAAGAGTAGACCGTACTTTCGGTCTATAACTTGCTTTTTTGACTCTAGTAATGTGTGACGACGACAAGTTTTAGTTAATGTGAAAAATCCGTTGAGTGTTACATTGTCACACAAAAACAGTTAACGGTTCAAAAGTACAAAAACCGTTCCGTAAAACATAACGGCGTTTTCGTCATTCCGGATTTTTGGTTGTATAAATAAGAGATGTGTTGAAATCT
The DNA here is from genome assembly GCA_002174775.1 of Macleaya cordata. Lineage (NCBI taxonomy): Eukaryota > Viridiplantae > Streptophyta > Magnoliopsida > Ranunculales > Papaveraceae > Macleaya > Macleaya cordata. The sequence continues at coordinate 903,162 of MVGT01000436.1, forward strand.
TTTGTGTTCTCCCGTTTTTGGTCTGAACGTAAAAACCGGAGCTAACTCAGCTTTCCGTTTTCGAACTTCCAGATTAAACAAAAAAAAAAAACCCTAAATCCCGCCCAAATTCTTTCTCCGCGAGGATTTTCTACAAGTTCTTGAAGATTTTTTTGTCTAAATTTAGAACCCTAAATCTACAAGAGATTTTGTTTGAAGATTTAGGTTTTTTGCTCTGTTTTTGTAGCAGAGCTTGATCAAAGAAGCAATTTTTATGTGATATTGAAGAATTCAAGAGCTGAAAGGCTATCAACGAAGTGATTTCAGCTTGAAAACTCCATGAGAAATGGATCGATGAAGGTAAAGAGCTGTAAAAATGTTGAAAGATCGATTAATGGAAACTGAAAAAATCTCCTCCTCTGTTCTTCTTGCTCTGTTCAATTATCAATGTTGTGGAGATCTCGAAGCTTTCGATTCATTTTGATCTTTTCTTCTCTCTCTCTTTTTTTTTTTTTTTTCATTTAAGAATGTCATTTAAGTTTTACTTTGCGTGTTTTCAGAGATTATCTCAATCACGATTTCAATTAAAGTTGAAATCCAGCTCCGTTCTTCACTTTTTCGTCCTCATTGTTATGATTGCTTTTCGATTTTCATTAATCTATCCTGTTCAATCCTTTCCAGTCATTTCAGTTCTTTTTCTATGTTTCCTTCTTGTTTCTTATTTTAGCAATAAATTCTAGAGAGAGAAAGTAGAGAGAGAGAAAAACAAAAGTAGCATTTTTCATGAAATGGAAGAAGACTATATTGCTATAGCTTAGATTTCTCAAAATCTCCATGTTATTTGCATTTCTGAGTAGCTTATCAGATTCGTTTTTGTAACAGATCCAGTCCTTTTAACAAAAAAAAGCTCTGAAGATCTGTTGAGAGAAGAACGTCAACATCATCATCATCATCAAGAACAGCAGCAAACACAGTTCGTCTGGTCGTTTCACAGAGAGTTGAGAGGTCAGTTTATGATTCTTTTTTTTCATTTTTGTTTTGGTTTGAAACTAACACACAGTAGAGTACTACTAGAAGTAGTAGTAGTATTAAAGAAGTAAAGGATCTCGATCAATCCGATTTTCTTCCTCTTATGTCATTTCATTTGAAAACACTTTTTTTGAGATCACTCAAGACAGAGATTTCAAAGATCAGCATTGGTAGAGAAAAAAAAGAATCAAAGATCACACTTAGCGATCCCATCATCAGAGAGAGAGAGAGAGAGAGACAATGATTCTAATCTCTCTTTCTCTCTCATCTCGCATCTCTCATCTCTCATCTTTGTTTCTTTCTCTCTCTACTTTCTCTCTCCTCCTCTTTATTGAAGATCGGGATTGAAGAAGCTCGATTCTTTCTTCTTCTTTTTTTAATTTTTTTTTTTTACAATGTTCGTCAGGGAAGTTCTTCGGCTTACACAAAGATCTCATTTTTTATTCTTTTTTACTGAAACATTAAAGAACACTCACCAGTGCACTACAGACAGAAACAAACCCACTTTTAAAAGGGCATTACTAGAGGGACACCAGATTTTGACATCTAAGATTACATCTGCTTATTTTATTGATTGGAAACCAATCATAACAGTTGTTAAAAAAATATTATTCCATTTCAACCCCTCATACCACTTTTAAAAAGCAGATGTAATCTTTTGGTGTCAAATTTTGGTGTTATTCTAGCAAAACTCCTTTTAAAATCTCCCCAAATTTCCCTCGATTATTATGTTCTAGAATAAAAAATTCCACTTCCAATTCCAAATTTGTCCTTCTTTTTATCCCATTATCTCATTTGACCCAAAAAAAGAATGCCACGGTTTTCTCAGGTACATCAAATGTGGGGCCCAATTTTCATGCCTAAGTGGGCTCCGACGTGGCTTCTATTATAGGGATTGATTTGTCATTTCTTTTTTGGGTTTCTTGATTTACACTTTTGGAAGGGCTTTCCTAAACAGGTAATTTTTCAAAATTAAAATTCGTGTTTCAAATCTTGATGGAGGTCATTATGGTAATTTTATTGTATAAAGCCTGTTTACAAGATAGTCTTGAGCAAAGTGGGGCCAGTGGGTCATTTTTATTTGGTACACTACTGGGTACATTTGTGCACCAAAATAAACTAGACAAATAGAGTATAACTTACAATGACAATAATACCCTCAATTGCAGAGATGGTGGCATATTTGTAAAATTAGAATATTGTTAAGGGCAATTTGAAATTGGTCTGAATTTTTGTTCTTCTGTGTGTTTTACAGGGAGAATTTATATATAAAAACAGAAAAAGAACAAAGGAAGAGAGAAGAAAAGAAAAGAAAAAATGTTAACATGTATAGCGTGTTCGAAGCAACTAGTGGAGGAAGAAGAAGGCGCGCGTGGCACTCCAAGTACGAAAGAAGCCGTCAAAAGCCTGACGTCGCAGGTTCGAAACCCTCTTTTTTTCTCTGCTTATTCTGAATCTGACCCCTCATTTCACTTCCTAATGCTTTACTTTAACACAGTCTATCTCTCTCTCTCTCTCTCTTTCTCCCATTACTTCTCTTATTAAACAGCAAACACCCTCACTCTCTCTCTCCTCTCTCTCTCTCTACAACTCTAATGGGGACCAGCTCTCATTTTTTTTTCCCAACTTTATAAAGCTATAAATAATCATTAATTAATCTCTTATATTATTGATCGTCCTTTTACGACCTTATGATAACGTACTATTTACCCAATGTTACAGTACCCAATGTAGAAGGTAGTGACTGACTGACCATATAAAAGAATGTAATCTAATAATATCATTAAAAAATTGGATGATCTTAACCGTCTAATTCATTCTATTTTAGGTTACAAACAAATGTAGCAATAAGATACTCTTGATGTTATTTCTGAGGTCATGGTACTTGAATCTAAAATTATGCTAGTATGGACTACGGAGATCCATTACAATTGGAGGCGTATCCAGAGACATCATTATTTTGACATCACTGTTCACTTTTTTTTTGTTACAATTGTTTGTGAGTTTATAGTGAGTACACTATCCTCACAAAAAATTCGCCCTTTCTAAAACTTGTGATGCTGTTATTGAAAATCAGGGTGATTGGATCAATGGATGATAGGATTAAATATTTTAGAATTAGTTGATTTTTATTGANTTGAGTTTATCTAGATACTGAGTACACCATCCTCACCAAAAATCCGCCATTTCTAAACCTTGTGATGTTGCTATTAAAAATCAGGGTGATTGGATCAATGGATGATAGGATTAAATATTTTAGAATTAGTTGATTTTTGTTGAGGATGGTTTACATAGCGATAATAACATCTTTAAAAAAAATCAGTTCCTAGATCATTTACATGGGGTCCATGAAAACAGTATGTCAATACAACCATGTCACCAAATACGTCCTCAAAAGTAAATTTTACTTGTTCTATCGCTTCATATCCTCTGGATATTATCCAATGGTGGGTGGGTCCTCATTTGTAAATGCTCCTTAACCGTACAGACAGTTATTTACTATCTATAGGATTTTTGCCAGGACCCGAATTGGTTAAGTTAGCATTAACTACCTATTTAAAGCTTACTGTAGGTTGTAGCTAGTTTTGTGTAATTTCTTCAAAAAAAAAGAAGCTACTATTTACTTTTTCAGTAGGATGAAGTTTTTGGTGTAAAAAGAACAGATCTAATAAGAGAGGTGTGAGGGAACCTGACCTAGTTAACCCCAATCTGTGGTTGAGAGAGAGAGAAGTTCTTTTCTGTAGTTAGGTCCCCAAACAGGGTGGTACCCACACTCACTTTTTAGGATATTCTCTTCTCTTAGATTTTTATTTAGAGATGGTGATTCAACCGTTGGGTATCAAACTTAAAATTGATTTTGCTTGTTACAAGTGCCACGTGGTAAAAGTATCACTGTGACACTTGGCAAATTTTTTTATTTTTTTTTTCTCACACATGCATTCCCTGTTACTATTAGATGGTAGGTGTACCAAAATTTGATACAAAAAACAATCCCAAATAATGTAGCAATTGACGAGGAGATATCACATTGAAGACTTTATTTCGATTAAGTCTTCTTTTCAATTACCACATTAGTTGGAGTGTTTTTGAAGACCAAATTTTTGTACCCCTACCATTAATCTTACTATTAAGACACCATGCTATAAGTGGGGAGCTCATCTTTAGTCACTATAACACCCACCTGCACATTGGTTTCCTTATCTTCAGCATATATGAGACAATGGTCCACATAATGTGCTTAAGAAATGTAGAGATATAATTAAGAGTCTTTATTTGTCTTCACAAGTTGCACTTGTATATCCTGTGATAAATATGTAGGTCACCTCCCCATCAATTTTGAACAAGTCAAGTGCCCAACATGATTACTCAAATTTTAAAGAACTTAGCAAATTAAAGCCTGTTTTCCCTTGAAAAAGATGGGTGTTCTTAAGTAAAGACAAGAAGCATATTGAGAAATTGAGAGGACAACCTCAGAGTTTTTTTTGTGGGATCCACTTCAGAATTCTTGTCTTCCCACTTTGTATATATTTAGTTCTTTAGAAGACAACATGTAACATCCTTTACAGCTTACATAAGATTTAAGAAATCAAACTAGCCTAATCAGTCAACAACAACTGATTCTTGCTGGAAATTATTTTTTTGTTCGCATCTTTGAACTTTCAGCGATTTTCCATTGTGTTAAGCTTGATTTAAGCTTAAAATTTCAATAATTTAAAAACCTAAATCCTAGACCCTAACAAATCGAGCTTAAATTTTCAATAATTTCTTCATGGGGTAAAAAGTTTTAGAGGGCTGCAAAAGTTGGTGTAAGCAAAGTGTAAGAATAAATTTGATGTACCAAATAAAAACTTAGGTGAAAATATTTGGTCCCAAACATTATTTTTTTTATTTTTTTAATGACTCTAAAATCTTAGTTAGTCTAATTTCAATTGTATAATTGATCTCTGTTTTTCCCCATTACTATACAGATCAAAGATATGGCATTGAAAGTCTCGGGTGCATATAGGCAATGCAAGCCATCGTCAGGCTCAAGCAGCTACAAGAAAGGGCAGAGGCCATATACAGACTTTGACACAGTATCTGAAGGAATTCAATACCCTTACTTGAGAGGGGGAAGTTCCAGTTCAACGCCTGCTTGGGATTTTCCCCCTAGTAATAGAGACCATGCTTCTGGTTCAGACTCAAGGTTCAAGGGGATGGCAGGCGATGGCAGGACTCAGCTAGACCAATCAGGCGACGTCGTACTTGTCGATGAAGAAGAGCCTAAAGAGTGGATGGCTCAGGTTGAACCCGGTGTTCACATCACCTTTGTCTCTCTCCCTCAAGGTGGAAATGACCTAAAGCGGATTCGTTTCAGGTACAATATGGCTAGGAGACCTACCATTGTGGTACACTGGTACAGCATTACTACATTCTTGTGAACCAGAACCGGTTTTATTGGTTTCGGTTCCTGAAATGTTGAGTACCAGAAAGAAGACAAAGCCATCAGTGTTATAACCAGTTCCTATTCTGGGTACATTCTTGTAGCTGATGGAACCGGAACCGAGTCCATAAGACCCAAAACCGGTTTATAATGTTGGAGAATTAGGACCAACAATCTCCCGAATATCAACAGAAACTAGATACGATTGTTCCAGTTCTAGTTCCACCTATCTGAGTACCAAATTGGGGACCAACTTATTTAGTAGGTCCTGGTTCCAGATAGTTTAAGAACATTACCATAATCAACCTGTTGATATTCATGAGAATTTTTTGTCTAGATCATAAAAATCAGTTTGGCATAAATAAATTGTTACACTAGTAAGTTTAATTAGCTTCTGGTACACAGCTGACGGTTTTTGTTTTGGATAATTTGAAGCCGAGAGATGTTCAATAAATGGCAAGCGCAACGATGGTGGGGAGAGAACTATGACCGAATTGTGGAACTCTACAATGTTCAGAGGTTCAGTCGACAAGCTCTTCATACACCTCCGAGGTCCGAGGATGAGGTATGTAATTTGTTACTTGAAGCACCGATTAACATTAATTTCATTTCAGCCCCTCATACCACTTTTAAAAAGCAGATGTAATATTCATAGATTAAACCAAATTTTGGGGTTACTAAAAACTGGGTCTGTTATTTGAAAATTGCAGAGAGATTCCTCCTTTTCAAGGATTGGGTCAGCAAGGGAAAGTCCAGTAACACCACCATTGGGTAAAGAATGGACGCCAAGGAACTATTATAGACCCTCAGGTGGCGGGGGTGGCAGTGGTGGTAGTAAAGGGTACTTCCCATCCTCTGATCCAATGGAACAAGGTGGTGGTCAACATTATGGGGGTGCTGGGTCAAATCTTCATGGTGCAGGAGGAATGGGATTCAAGGGAGAAGCATCCTCCATTGATGCATCTCGAACAACAACCTCATCTAGAGATGAAGCTTCTGTTTCTATTAGCAACGCCAGTGATTTAGAGACAGAGTGGGTAGAACAAGATGAGCCCGGTGTTTACATTACAATTAGACAGTTGCCCGATGGTACCAGGGAGCTCCGCCGTGTCAGATTCAGGTATGGAAATGAACCTCTAGTTCTTAATTCTTATTCATTGTCATTGATGGACTCATGCACTTAGCTTCATAAGTCTGACTATTATAACCGTTTTAACTGTCACCCCCAAGGGGTTGTCAGAGTTCTATTTTGTAGACCCATGTTAATTTAGCAGACCTCACTGTTTGATTGGTGGGGTCGTCTTAAACTGTTCACAAGGATGGCGAAGTCCACCCGTTTAAGTCCCAACCAATCACATACAGATTGAGAAGGAACACGTACTAGTGGTCGGAAATTTGATTATAATTATCTCTGTTTGATTTGCAGCCGTGAAAGGTTCGGTGAGGTGCATGCGAAGCTGTGGTGGGAAGAAAATAGGGAAAGAATACAGGCACAATACCTCTAAAATTATCAAAAAAAATTTTTACAAAAGAAAAAAAGGAGAAAAATAGAAATTCAGTTGGAAAATTAAAGCACGGGTATCGTCATTATATTTTGTGATCGATGAATCCTTCATTACTTGAAATGAAGAGTTAAGCCTGTTTTGTTTATTTCTTTTCTTTTTCTTATCTACTGTTTTTACAATTATAGTCACCATCATTTTGTAAATTTATTTTCTTTCCTCAATTTGTGTTCTTCAATTTTTTTTTGAGCCTCTAGTGGTTGAATTTGATTCATTATAATTTGTTAGACAACTCTCCTCAACAAGTTAAAACTGGGGTTTGGATTCACTGATCTGATTCTGTATGTTAAAAGTTCAAACGTGCAAGTAAACCTAGAAAAAAAAAAAACCATTGGGAATGCAAAAAACAACTACAATCTGAACAGAATCAATGACTGTCTGCTTACTATGCACCTAAAAGAGAAGATTCCCTTTCCAATGACCACATCTACACCCGACTCAAATTGTCGAGATGTTGGCACTGGTTTGATGCCCTAGAGGGCCTAGAGTGATGAAAGAGAGAGAAACCTGAGTAAGTACTCAATAATGGAGTTGCACTGTTGCAGAGGCTGATATTTTGTTCAAAGACTTTGTTTTTTCCTTGCATGCTTAAAAAAGTGCACTTCCTTTTGGATGGGCTGGGTGGGAAGGGAAGAAACAGAACAAGAATTAACATGATGAAGAGCTGCTGTAGAAGCATTACTGTATTATTGGCATCGTACAGTCAATTTTTTCCTCCTCTTTGTTATTTTATTTGTTCCCTCCTAAATCACCCAATTTGTAGAAATTAGTCAGCCCAATGTCGGACGTGTGTTGTCTCATTAGAGAACAAGTAGTAGTACTCAGCCCATGAAACTTCATTTTTTGTTTTTTGTTTTTTTTTGACAATTGTTGTTTGTCCCCCTGCTTGTCTTTTGGTGAAGTCTGTGTCAAAGTTGGAATGCTTAGGGCAGCATTTTACTGCGCCAGTCTTAATCGAAGAAAACAAGTTGCCAACAACACGTGAGGAAGTGAGAATTTTCACAGCCTTCTCTCTCACTCTATTGAGTTAAAAAAGAGTAAATAATAATAATAAAAATAAAGAAAAAAAAAATACGCACGCTCATATATGAGGGCATCTACCGACAGCTTCCATAAATATTTATTGTGAAATCAATGACACGCCCAAATGATATGTCCACACCACCACACTTGAAAGTAGAAAGCGATTGATGAAAAAAGAAAAGCCCACACAACCTACCTTCCCTGCACACTATTCTACTTCGTCAGAACAGAACGGCCGTATAAGAAGAGTGAGACGAAGAAACCAGCAAACCAGTACTAGTATGAAAAAGCTGCATGCTAAGATGGGGCGAGCTACCAAAACCAGTAGCCACAGTGAACAATACTAAAACAAAATTCATATAAATTCTGATTTTCCGTAAACCGAGAAGCACCATTGACCTAAAACAACATTAAGACGCAAGTAACACAAGCATGGTTTGGAATGGGAGCACAAAGTTCCGGAGCAAGAGCTTCAACCCTACACACGGTTCTGGTTACTAAGATTTTCAATTGTCACTCTTGAGCAGATTCGGGTCACCATTGTCCATACCTTCAAGCAATTTCATTAGAGCCACGGACACTAGAGAGTAGATTCATAAAAGCTGTGCTTGGTATCTATGAAATTTTGGTAAAAATTCACAGCCTAAAATACTATTATATTTCCTTAATTGGATAAATAAGTGCAATCATTACATTAAATTATGTTAGTCCCCCACACAAATACGATAAAATAGGTCTGAATATTTGTAGAGAGACTCATACACCAACAACCAAGACAAATACAATAGAATTTAAAGCTCCGGACACCAAGCAGAGCCAAAATATCACCATCCTCGAGGCGTTAACCATCTTCAGATCAGCTAACTGCTAACCCAATTGGATGGCCAGTAATCCCTAAAAAAATTTGTACTAACCCTCGGATTACAGCTCCGCGTTTCTTCATTTTCAAAGAGACATCAATCTTTTTCCAAGAACTTACAAACAAAGCAACTAATAATGTCATATAACGAGATCAGAACATAACATCCATAGTTTGGGTTTAGTAAGACGGAACACTTAGTGATTCTGGTTTATAAGAACAACAACGGTGACACTAGCAAGACGAAACAAACCAAAAAGAACAAAGAGCATGATGCAACTAGCGACAACCACATTTCGGCCCTTGAAAAGATCACAAGGGCATCCTCCACTCAATCATCCCACAACCTTCCTTGAATGACTTCTCGCAGAAGGAATCTCATGAGGAGCTCGGCCAAGGAATCCATCAGCGGTATTGCCATGCCACCCTCCAGCCTTCATACGTGGTGGTGGTGCTGCTGCCTGCTGCCTTGGAGGAACAAACTTACCAGAGCCAACTGTCAGCTGTGCCAATTTCTCCGTAGCATCTGAAACAGCCCCTCCTCTCAGAGTCCTGCCTGTGTAAAGAGACGCTGCAAACCAAAGTTCCACAGTTAGCAAAAACGGTTTATCCATTCAACATTACAAATTTCTTGTGTGTTTTGCAAAAGAGATATCCATTCAAGCAAGTCTTCATTCCTTCCGAGTAATGAATGCTAGGTCGACGACAAAATGTCACTGAAATGCCATCCCAAATGAGAGACTACTGTGCATGACCCCTGACATGCTCTCCCAAATCAGCTGCCACATCGGGTCACAATTTTGGGTCATATTTGCATTACTCAATTGCTTTTTGCACGCCTCACATTAACTCTTAACCTCCATGTGGGTGGGGTGGGGTTAATATAACATTACATATAAAGCACTTACTAGGGCTGTTCCTTGCTGGTGGTCGATATCTTGGTTGTGGTTGTTTGGCACAGCTTTTTACAAATTTGTCGTTCTTACTGGCTGCCTGGAAACATTGGGGAAGTGGGAAAAAAATTTGTGAGATCAGATTCTAAAAAACATCAAGCTGAATAAGCTAAAACGATAAGCCTGTACACAAAGGACTTCCTTGCAACAAACCTGGTGATCCATTTCCAGCTTTCTTTGAACACCTGTAACAATTCCATGGAATAAAATTAGAAATTTAGAAATAAGAAAAAACCAGCATCATGCTTGCACGAGAGTTCCATCAAAATTAACAGTTGCAAAAGACACCCCAACATGATTGTTTCAGCATAAAACCTCCACTTGAAACCACCATAATTCGAATGTAGAACTACACCAGCTAAACGTCATAAGAATCACCTGTACTCAATGTAGCATTTGCCTTCGCAGAAGAGAAGTTGCGCAAAGGTTTTGTATCAGAAAAAGTTCCGGAATATCTTCTGGTGCTCCTCTGCTCCAACACTGTCTTAGTTCCAACTGCAAGAAATTAACAATGTTAACTGTGATTAAGTAAAATAAGCGGTAATCCAAATATAGAAATCAAGCTTCCTTTGACCAAGAAAAAAGACAAACCAGAAGGCGGCGTTCTAGTGGCTGTAGTTCTTGGGCGAAGGGATGGTGGAACATAAAAGCAGGTCTGTGATATCAAAGAAATAAACATGTAAATGGTGAATTTCCATCAAAAGATCATGTACAGTAAATATGTGGTGTTATTTCATGTTAAGCAGTAACTATGTCTACGACAGAACACCTGGAAGAAAGGATGCTGTAGGGCCTCCGCGGCTGTTGGCCTCTTGTTGGGATCCCAAGAACAAAGTGACTGAAATTTTCAAATGCAGCTAATAAGTATAAAAACAATGCAAACTTCATACATTCATCCTCTTTCGAATTTACAGAGCAAGTAATCAAAGGTGTGGGATAATTGCAGTATCCACTGTTACAAATAGCATTAATAAGAACGTGTCAAACAAAAGACAGCTATTTGTATCAGAATGAGAACTCACTGTCATGAGATTAATGGCGTCGTCACTTGCAGATGGTATCAGCACAGAAAGATGGACACCAGGAAGCTGCAGTAACCCAGTTAAAATAAAAATCAATTTCTGATTTTGGCACCCGTCTAACTAATTCAGAAAAAGAGAAGATAGAGAAGGGGAAAGGGTAACAAGATGCCAGTCAACTAACTAATTAGCAGAACACAAGCCAGAAGTCAAGCTTATATATTTAAATGGGCCATAAACTGAGTTTGTATATAGCCACCAAGACCCATAACCAGTAAAGACCAACATTCATAAGCGTTACCTGAGGAAATTGATAGTTGATCAAATTTGCAAGCTGAATCCCTTCAGCCCATGAATTTTGATTTGGGCTGCCTATCACACTGCATATTTTGTATATCTCATCTGCTTCACTGCACCATAAAAGATAAACAACCAGTAAGATATCCAGTTAAAAAACAGAAGGCATGAGGACAACATAGAGGGAGGGAAAAGAGATAAAAACATGGGAAAACAATATCAAATTAAGAGGGCGTTTGGCAACCACTTAAGAAGTTACTTCTTGACTTATATAAGTCAAAAAGCAAAAAAGCTTGTATGGTAACACTTTTACAAAGTGACTTCTAGAAGCAAAAAAGTTACTTCTATTTGAAGCAAAAACTTTTAGCTTCTTGCTTCTGAGAGAAGTAACTTCTCAAACTCTTACATAATTTTTATTCTATTTATTTTTTCTCCTCATTCTTTCTCATCATTTTTTCTTCATAGCAACTAAAAGTCTTCACCTTCTCTTTATCGGGATTGAACATGATGATGATCATGACGACGATGATGGGTGATGATGATGGTGGTGGTGGTGGTGGTGGTGGTGGTGTTGTTGTTAATGATGATGGGTGATGATGATGATGGTGGCAATGGATGATGATGATGATGGTGACGATGGATGATAATAATAATAGTGATGGATGACGTATATAACGTTGTTAGTCTAAATTATATAAAACCTTCATTATTATTATTATTATTATTATTATTATTATTCTTATTATTCTTATTATTGTTGTTATTATTGTTGTTATTATTATTATTATTATTATTATTATTATTATTATTATTATTATTATTATTATTNGTTAGGGTTCGGGGGTTAGCCGGAGAAGAATGCTTAGAGGGCATTTGGCAACTAGAAGCAAAAGTACTTCTGAAAAGTTAAAAATTAGGAGATGTTTGTATGGTAAACTATTGACTTATAAGTCAATAGTTTGCCATACAAGCCTCTCATGAGTTTTTACTTCTCAGAAGCACTTCTGCTTTTTTTAGAAGCAGAAGCACTTCTGCTTCTGGTTGCCAAACGCCCTCTAAGTTTCTGCCAGCTAGTTCACACTTTGTCAATGTGGTTAAAAACTAAACCAAAATTTTCCTTGTAATAGAAATGACAGCTAGTACCAACCAACAATACCTCATAAAACCAACTGAAATTAGTAATTATCAACAGCATAGTTCTTAGCAAACTAAGCAACATCCAAAAGAAGCTTGTATATTATCAACAGCATAGAGCTTAACAAAAAAGCTTAGCAAAATTGATTATTTCATGTGACTGCGTACCTTGAACCCGGAAAAAGAGGGCGGAGAGAAAACAATTCAGCCATGATAGCACCCATAGCCCACATATCTGAAGTTAAAAGAATTGGGTAACATTAATTTCATATTCATATCAATTTTAACCTACAAATTACATAGTTAAATTATACACGCACCAACTGCAGAATTGTACGAGGGTGACTGTAGCAGAACTTCAGGAGCTCGATACCTGCCACATGCAAATGCATCATGTCAACAAGATTGCATACAAAGAAAGGAGAAAAGATGCATGATGACCATGAGAACCAACCAGCGCGTAGAGACGTATTCTGTATAAGGTGGCTGAGAGCAGATTTCCCGAGCAAGACCAAAATCCGCAATTTTAATCAGGTCTTTTGTTACCAATAAATTCTCTGCAAAAAAATTGAGTGTAAAGAGAATTTTGAGAATGATAGGTACATTGTTAGTGGTAGCCCTACTATCTATTTCAAAATAGAAAATTACATTACTAACAAAATTTAGAGGCCAAATGCATTTAAACAACGATACAAAATCAGAACCCGTGCTAGATCCAATAGATACATATAATACTTAGGAAAATCATTTTAGATCTAATAGATACATATAGAATACTTGGGAAAATCATCTTAGATCAAAGTATAATGTACAGCTTGGAGGGAGATCTTACAAAAGGTAATCCTAACAACAACTACAAGGTTAGGAAAAATGGGGCAAAAGGAAAAAGAATGAAATTTTTTGAAAAGAATGCAACAGAAAACTAGACACAGGATCATGTGAAACCTACTGAACAAATAAACAAAAATACATCCATGTAAGTAGAGCTTGCATCTTTACACACTGTTCAAGTTGTCAGATATAGTTAGGTATGTACTATCATGGAAACCACTAGTAACTATATCTGATTACCTGGCTTAAGGTCGCGATGAAAGTATCCACGCTGGTGCATGTAGGCAAGACCTTGAAATACTTGAAAGCACCAGTTACGTACTTCAACCTCAGGGAAAAGCTTCACCTTATCCTTAATAAGTTGGTACAAATTGCATTCCTGAAAGAAAAGTGGAAAACCAATAAGTAGATGGTCACGGGACATCAGTACATAAAGATATCAAGAAGTTAATGCACAGACATACCATGTATTCAAACACGAAATACAAGATGTCATTTTCTCTAATGACTTCCTTGAGCTTAACGATATTGGGGTGGTTCATCTTTCGCAACGACTGCAAAAACAAAGTTGGGATTATTTCTCAAATAAACAAGCTGAACAGTAGCAAATAACTAGAAGAGGAAAGAAAATCAATACTACCTTTACTTCCCGAAGATTAATGCACTCTTCCCAAGAATAATACTTTCGCTTCATTTTTTTAATTGCAACCTGTCAAACAAAATACATTCATGTAAAAAAAATGATATTATAATCTGGCTACAGACACCAGAACATGCATTAAATATCAAATAAACACAATCAAAAGACAATCAAATAAACATACAACTTCGCCAGTCTGCTTATTTAAAGCTCGCCAGACGCTTCCAAAGGTTCCATCACCAACTTCCTTAATTATCTTATACCTAGAACATCAAGAAAGAAAAAAAAAAAACATTAAACAAAATAAAAACTATAGAAAGCCAGGAATTTAATGAGGTATAAGGAACCAACTCACCGATCCATTATGGTTAAGGAATACCACAGCAGGTTCCAAATCCAAAACTTGCGGCTCTTACTTATTCAAGTGAAAAAAAATGTTGAACTTGTGTTTCAAACAAGTGACATCACACATACGCTACTAAATAAAAACTACAGAATACGCTATAGGGTGGGTATTAGAAAACCTCTCTAGCCAAATCCACCATTAGTTTTGCAAACGACCATGCAACACTACAAAAGCAGTAACCTCCTGAAGGATGCCCTTAAAGGTCTTCTTCACATCAAGCTCTTGAGGCGCAGATCCAATACTGTAACTGAGATAAGATGGTAAATGTGGTCTGACATTGTAGAGCATCTTGCTGAAAATTTGACAACTGAATCAAGGAGTAAGAGTTTTCTGACAATTGAGAAGACCCTTGATCTGAAGTACTCTGAGGTTAATAATCACAGCTATCCTCTGATGAATTTGTAGGAAGGATCTTGAGTTCACCAATGGTTTTCATGCTAGCCCAATATCCATATGAGCTATGACAAAGTTATGGCTAAGAAATACTAGTCTGCATTAACGTATCTACTGATAACTACGCAAAAACTTCCCCTTCACTTGCAGACTTCAGCCCTGTAAGAAGCAAATTAAGTAAAGGTTAGTATCTCATGATACAATAATGACAACAACTAAAAGGTAATTTGGGAAATCCACAATAGTTACTGTACCCCACAGGATGTTTCCCCGAATATCTCAAGCGGAAATTGTGTTGGTAACGCACTATCAATGGACAGAATGTCAGAAAGAAGGATCATAAAAGCTTCTGCTTGAAATAAAAATGTCAGTAGATAACTTACACATAAAAGTGCAGCACAGATCCAACACCATATTCAGAAAGTACTTGCATCAGGTCTTCTATGGTGATCATTTGAGAGTGGGTGGCAACTAAGTGCAGTTAACAAAGGAAAAACGAAGGAATTCTCCAAGAACGAGAAACCGCCAGTCAAGAACCTCCTGGAAAAGAAAAACTCGAAACTGGTGGCAATTTGACCAGGGGTGCACTTGCTCCATATCTCAAGAGGAATGATTAAGCCCTTCAGGTAAAAGTCGGGCGCAACCTAGCAAAACAAATGGCCACACAAATTTCAACATACATGACAGAATGCGAAGACTCAATCCCTTCTACTTGAAAACAACATGTGGATAATTGGACATACAAACTCCTGAACTAGTATAATTTTGAGACAGACACTACCAGAACAATGGTTCTAAACAGTCTATAACTGATTAGTTCAAGGTTTTTCACCAGCAATACTGAGGAAACAATTATCTGTAAGTTACCAACAGCAAAATCAGTTTTGGCATGTTCAGCAATAGTGGAGATGTCAACAGAATCAGTTTCAATAGTACAAATATATAATTATATGTAGTTTCCAAATACAATACAGATAACCCTATTTCCCACGCCTATCAAGAAGAAAAAAAAGTAGCATAATAAACGTAAAAATAGAAATATTTGCATTTTGGTGCATGTGTTAAATGATGACATTTTTAGATATAGAGGTGTTTTACATGAATCAGTAAACACATTTAATAAATAATAATTGAATATCCCAACTTTATGTATACATCTTAACCACAAAAAAACACCACCCCTATACAACTTACATATGAGAAGATAATAAAACTAATATGATACAGCAGAAGCACCATTACTATCGTAAAACTCGCCGTTGTCTTCATTTATTTCTTTTTATTGGTAGCATCTTTTCATTAAATATATGATCCCAACTATTTTCGAAAAAAATAAGTAAAACGAAACAAATGAGAAATTAATGAACAAGGATTGATTTGGAAGCTCCTAACCCTCATAACAATTTGTCAACATGTAAACCCAGTAACTGACAACTTGAAGATGCAAGATGAAGAAATTAATTTTTTTTTCGATATATGCCATCACGCATCACAATAAAGAACAAGCTGACAAGATATAGTGAATAACATCCTAACCACTAATTTTTATCTCAAGCCTAGTTTGGATAGATGCAAAGAATTACAAATTGACTAGGGAACACACATCATTTCATAAATGATAAAACACTACAATATAAACAATACGTACATGGAAGGCATGAAGTAACAGATCTTAAGAAGCAGTAATAAATCCTAAATCAGGTGCTGCACAATTCTAACATCCAATCAAGAATCCCTAAATTCACGATTAGACACGAATCATTCAATTGAAAAACCTAAAATCATTCAAAATCAAACATCAACCAATAGATGCACCAATCAGAAACGAAACAGATCGTCAATCATCGATTCAGATCTCAAATATATCAAACATAACATCAAAATCTTCAATCCGAATCCAAAATCTTCTCCTAATTACCAGAAAACGTCGAAACCCCTATGGAAATAATAAAACCGAAAACTATCTTCAATTTCAATTGAAATCGAATAGATTCAAGTGCAACTCACATGTAAACTCCGAAACCCTAATAAAATCACGAAACCGAAATCCGTATCCAATTTCAATTGAAATCGAATAGATTCAAGGCTACTTACAAGGAAAATTAAATCAAATCTACACCGAAACCCTAATAAAATACTAAGCCGAAATCCGAATCCAATTTCAATTGAAATCGAATAGATTCAAGTGCTACTCACCTAGAAACAAAGCCCCAAATCAAATCAGATGATTTCTAGGTCAAATCAGATCGAATCAGATCCAAAACAGAGATAAATCTAGAGAGAGAAAGGAATAGAGAGAGAGAGAGAGAGATTCGTTACCTCTACGCCTTCCGGCATAACCTTCCTCGCCTCGAACGGGGAAAGGTGGACTCCAGAGCTACCTTCTCTTGCAACCGAAAAGCACACACGATGCTTCTTTTTAGGGTTAAAAATCACACTCACGAAGAGAACAAAGAAAACTCCCGAAATGAGAGAGGAAACGAATATATACAACTAGATTGAGCAATAGCGTACTATTTATATCAAACATTTGATTCAGTGTAACGCGAGATACCAAATTATAAGTGGTCCCATCATCTTTAAGACTTAAATTCAGCTATTTATTGTACTTGCATTAGATGACCCTAACCTGGAAACGGGTCGGGTTAGGGTCAATCTCAGGCGGGTTGACATGTCAAATTTATCAAACCCAATTTTTCAAATCTTAACTCCCATTAGATTGATATTTTACCATATCAAACGAGGAAATGAGTCATGAATCCTTACCTTCACAGGTTGAAGGAACTAATCAGTAACGGATCAAAAATGGTCAATTTTAATTTGTTTAGTTAGCAGATCGAGTTAGAGTAGGGTTGTACCTTAACGGGTTGAAGAGGCTAACTATTAACGGGTCAAAAATGTTCAACTCTGATTTATTTAACTAGCGGGTCGAATTAGAATAAGGTTGGCGGGTTAAAAATGCTCGACTATGGGTTGGCCAGGTTTAGATGACCCTATCATTTGAATAGGTTTCAACCGTTTGATTAGTAATTGAAGTGGGGCCCACTTGAGTATGATTGTTGATTTTGAGAGATTTATTTTGTGAATGTGATTTAATATGGTAGGTGGAGATATAGCATGAGGCTTTTCTGGTTTTTTTTGGGTATGAGTGATATATAATTTGGAGGGCTGAGGTGGAGAGATATTCTTGTAGCGGTGGCGCCACGATTCCTAACTGCAAGTTAGCTGTAAGCAAGAGAGATGAGAGAGAGAATGGGTCGGTTGGTTGATTGGTCAATGCTCAATTGGTCAAACGTCAAGACTACTTCTAGAGACATAGGATTTATGTAATTTGTATTGTAAGGTTCGTTGGTTTTAGAAATCTATAAACGAATATGCCCTCACGATTTTTAGACTTCTAGTTTTATTTGTTGGCATCTTAATTTCTATCTGTTTTCTTAAAATAAAAAAAAATAAAAAAGAAAACTACGGTTCAGTCTTATTAGAGGGGTAATAAAATGGTTCAGTCTAGCTAAAAGTATTATAACAATTTAGTTTAAAAAGGGAAAAAAATTGCACATGTACATTTTGATGGATGAGCATGCCCCTGCAGTAAATACACTCATTCATTGAGACCTTTGAAATGAGACCAAACAACAATATTTTTTTCTTATAAAAAAATTATAAATATGCAAAATATGTCTTACAAACAACTATGAAAAATGTGTTTTGCAAACAAGTAATGCAAAACACAATTTGCATAGAATTACGTATATGCAATAACTCTGAAAACATTTTAAAGAATGCAAATTGTGTTTTGCAAATATTTTCATTTATGTAAAACACAATTTGCATATATTTATCTGTGTGTAAAACACAACTTGTAAACTGTAATTATTATCTCTATACATTTGAACCTGTGCAAAATGCAATTTGCACACCCAAAAACAGAATTGCACGAAGGAAAGAATGCTGAAACTAGAGTCAGTAAAATTTTAGTTACAGTACGTTTGCAAATTAGTTTTTGCAAACGATATTTAGAGTTTCCAGTGCGAAATAATTGACGAGGGGGGAAGGGAATTTTTTAAATAAAGAAAAAATGACAAAATTGGTAAAAAAAAAAAAGAAGTCAAAAGATGCACAAGAGTTCCAAGAAAAGATTAAAACATCGATAAATAATTAAAAAAATGACTAAACAGTAAAAAAAGAAGTCAACAAATGAGGTTTTGGACAAAATAAAGATAGTTGAGATTAAACTGTAGTATTACTTATGAAAAAAAAAACTATTTAGTCGTTTTCTCAAATAAAAATACATAAACTTAATTATTAATGCAAGATACTAAAGAGTATCTAAAAAGAGTATAAAGACTCAATTATCTTGTTTCGTGTATTTTATATGTCTGCTTATGTATATAAAGAAAATAATAATAATAATGCCTCTCTAATTCGTTCACTTCACATTAATTCGAGTATGTGTTATCTTAGCATGAAAAAGGGCCGCATATTATCGCCAAGCTTTTTACACTTATGCTTCCATTTGTCTACAAGACATGCGGAACTTTCTTTGTAGGAATAGTGGCATACGGTTGAGAGTTGTATTTTATAATGTTTTAAATAAGAAATATTATGCAAGGAACGTGTACAAACACATGTCGACATCACTGTCATTGGAATGGTCTTAAATGGTTGAACATATAATTTATAATATTTTTATATGAATATATGAAGATTATATACTTCATTTAAGTCATGTTTGGATGGCAGTAATGAGAATCACACTCCTTTGTTTGTTAATCTTCATTTTTAAGAGAATCGTATTCCCAAAATATGAGTTTACAAAGTAAACAAAAAAATGAGATGACATTTATAGGAGTGCAATTCCATTCTCGTAATCCAAACATAGTATTAATGGTGTACTACTATGTTTGAATCCAAGATTTTGAGGTAGAGATTTTCAGGGACTAGGGATTTATTGAGAAATTGATTACCCTTAGGCGTGTTGGAATTTTGGATGCTCAAAACCCTCGGAATATTATGTTTCCAAGTAAACTGGATTCCCAACAAATTTGAACCCTATTTTTCACATCAGTGTTATTTTCATTTTTTTGATGACCCAGATCGATCGTCATCGCTTTAAGCTGGGGACGGGTCCTCCGTCCCAAACTTGTCTGGTGATTAAAAGTACATATTTCAATAAAGAACCCTAGTAACCAAACATTATTGGGTTTAATCCAGTGTTATTAAGGGCTAACTACACCCCCCCACCCCTCC
>MVGT01000436.1:923005-937047 GCA_002174775.1 Macleaya cordata
CACACACGCGCGCAGCTTAACAATGAGTTTGCACTATCACACACGCGTAGTGAATTGACAAATTTTGCGTCGCATTATTATTTAAAGAAATAAGATTGCGGTTGGGATGTCCAAACGCATTACACACGTGACAAACTCATTTTTGTCCCTTGTGAGTTGCCAAATTATTCAGCGTATTATTTTAGGTATTAGGTGGATTACTTGGGAACGATACGTGCACTAATGTTGATCTAGACAATGGATAGATCATCGTCACAAAAAATCAGACCTTTGATTATTTCTACATGAACGCACAAATATGTGTAAGTGAAATGCAAGAATAAAATGGGTATTAGGAGGTCCACTGGTGATTATATATCGGCTGATGTGATCTACACGTTGAGGAAATTATCGTAAAAAAAAACTCAGCCCTTAGATCCACTCTATGTGACCCCATTGGTAAGTGTAAATCATGTGTATATGGTATTTTTAAAAAAGATAAAAAAAAGAAGCAAAACGTGACAAAAGTCACACAACTTCATACACGGCTCCTATGCGGCAAAAAATAGATAAAAGGGGCTAAGGGGTCCAAAAATTAGTCAAATGGATTTGACAACTTAGAAACATTTGTTTTTTATTTTAAAAAGCTTGTTTTGTAACCTAGAGTTTTTAGTAGCTTAGCTATGGGTCAGGTTATATAGCCCCCCGCTTGTGGAGCTCACATATAATGTATTTACTACCTGATGTTTTTTAGAGGATGTTCTCCTCGCTATGTAATTTCATCATATTAAAAAATCAGTTCGTTCTAAAACTTTTAAGCTAATGAAATTAGCCCTTAAAAAAATTAGAAGTTTTAAATTTTTATTTTGACCATTGATTTAAAACAGGTAGATTTGAGGTTAGAAGTTTTAGAATAGGCTGATTTCAGGTAACTATGTAATCCTCGTCATATATATCATCATCTCAAAAAATTAGCCCCTGAATGCATTCCATATGGGCCCGCCCCATAAGGGAATTTTTCAAGGGGGATATATAACCTGACACAATAGCTATTATTAGTCACACAATAGATGATTAAAAAGTTATATTCTCATTGACTCAATGGTAATTGACTTTCATTGACCAGCAACTCGTTCCCCGTAGAGGGTGTTCGGCAACCACTTATGCATCTAAAAAAAGTAAAAGTGCTTCTGATAAGTAAAAACTAAAGAGATGTTTGTATGGTAAACTATTGACTTATAAGTAAAAAAAAAATGATATATTATTAGGTGTTATGCGGTACTTGAGGAGAAACAACTTCTGAGAAGCAAAAAAAAAAAAAATTGCTTAACAAAAAGGTAGTTTTTTTTGCTTCTAGAAGTCACTTTAAAAAATGTTACCATACATGCAACTTCTGAATTGGTTGCCAAACCCCTCTAAGCTAATTATTAGCCGAGTTTTGATAGAATAACACTAGAATTTGACATCAGAATATTACATCTATTTTTTTAAAAGTGGCATGAGGGGCTGAAATAGAATTAATATTTTTTCAGCAGCGGTTATGATTAGTTTCCAATCAATAAAATAAGGAAATGTAATCTTTGATGTCAAAATCTGGTGTCCCCGTAGTAATGCCCGAAGGGTGCCCAATAGCGCATAAACCCACGACCAATCCCTCCCTTGCCAATCCGGGATGTTATCATAACACCGGCGGTTTTTTATTCTCATTTTCTTTTTCCATTCCCTTTCTCGCCATTTTCTCTCTCCACTCTGTCTCCCCAGTCTATCAGTTGTCTCACCCTTTTTCCCTCTCTCTCGGAAGCTCTCACGGTTAAAGGTTTCAAGATCGAAGGTACGTTTCAGGAGAAAAGTGAGAGTCTTTTGAATATTTTTTGTGCTGGTTGACTGAGTTCTTAGGGTTTCAAAATTAAGATAATCATTTTGAAGTCTTCAATACAAATTCTCTGTTACTATCTTTGATTACGCATATTTTTATGTATATTTTAAACTTGTAGATTTTTTCAGATCTTTCCTTTGATCAATATATGATACTTTGATCCTCTTTTATTACAATAGAGTGAATATATTATCAATATATGCAGCCATCTCCATCAAACAGAAAATTCAAGTACAAAAAATGCTGATTTCAGATCCTTTGAAAATGGGTTCTTCTTAATTAGAACCCTATCTACATTTCTGTTATAATTGATCCTCCATCAAACAGAACATTCAAATCTGATTCCAGCTCCTTTGAAAATGAGTTCTTCTTCATTAGAACCCTACATTTCTGTTATAATTGGTTCTGCATCATCAAACAGAACATTCAAGTACAAAAATGCTGATTTCATCTCCTTTGAAAATGGGTTCTTCTTCATTAGAACCCTACATTTATGTTATAATTGGACCTCACCAAAAAAATGTCACTTTAGATTTTTGAGATATCCTTGAATCTCAAAAACTTTTCTATAAGGGTCTCTAAATTTGGTTTGTTTTACTTTACATATTTATCTTAAACATGAACAAGAAACAAACTTGAAAAAGAACCGACATAATTTCTATTTGTTTCTTTCAATTATAAACCACTATAAGAATCTACTTGTTTTCCTAAGACCCCGTAACACTTGAGTCTAAGAATTATCTTCCAAGATTATATGTAAATAAGCATATTCATGCACTATACCGAAAATGGACTATGTGCAGTTTAAGGTTTTGTACTTAATTTTTATTTTTTCTGAAGAAATGGCTGACATCAGCAACACCAGCTTCTAAAGAGGGGAAGTGGGGAAAATGGTGTAGACAGAAAATGTAGTTTTATGTTTTGGAAGGCCATGGCTACAGTTGGGACCCACTCAAGATTACCAAACAAACACTTTGACCCTACTGGGACTCCATCAGGGAAGTCTGATTTAATAATGAAGAGGAACAAGGCGTTAATAATAAATTTTAATATAGAATATTTAGTTTCTATGATGTCTAGGTGCAAAATGAAATGATAGGCCTATTGTTCCGATGATCAATTTGCAAGTCAGCTTCAATTTAATCATTATAACCTTCTTGTCATGTTTAGTACTTGAGTATCGAGTGATTCTTATTGAGCTAGATGGCGTTGCAAGAAAGGCTAGCTAAATTCAAGCAGCAACAGGAAAAGTGTCAATCGACCCTCACCAGTCTCACATCAAGAGCAGGATCATCCAAGGCTGCCAAATCTCATAAGGCTGTACCTGCTGCAACCACATCTTCCATTGCTGCCAGGGCTCCTGCAGTCAAATTCTCAAATGATACAGAGAGGCTTCAACACATCAATAGCATAAGGAAGGCCCCTGTTGGACTTCAGATCAAGCGTGTTATAGGTGTGCTGCTAGAGGTACAAAACTTGACCATGCTTTATATGAATGTATTAAAAGGATTGATTGATAAAGGTGCCTTTGATGGCTACTGTTTTTCGCCTCCATGTGGTTCTATAATATAAAGGTATGGATGATTTCTATGACAATAATGTTCTTGCTGGTTGCCTGGTTTTATTAACAAGAAATAGGCAGAAGATCCAAATAGGTTTCGGAAAATAGAATGTGTACACCGTGCATCACAATAGGATTTGATGATCGATAGGAAATTAAGCTGACTGGAATCGAAATTTTTTTTTTGATTGGTAACTAAAACTCACTTAAGAGTAACACAAGTTACGCAACTTTTTATCTTATATTATATATATAATAATTGATACCTTGGGTTTTTATAACCCTACCTCGTATGAGAGGGTTTTTATAACTCTCCTCGTACATAACTCTCCCTTTTTATGAACAAATTTACATATATTTAAGTATACTTTCCCGAAAGAATGCAAAGAATCTAAAAATGTATCTAAAATATATAGAAATAAAGAATCTAATTTACATACCCCAATCTTATAATTAATAATTGATCCAAAAATTAGTAAATTATCCCATTTAAAAAAACAAACAAACTCAGCTCCTGCTAAAGCACAGGCAACACATTCTTGTTGATATGAAAATATGGACCAGTGTGTGGGAAGGGCTTTTGGATATCGAGTCATCATCTGGGGAGGAAATTCCAAAAATTTGCTGAATGACCAAGATTGTCAATGTTTAGAATGGCATTTTGGACTTGGTAAAAGCAAATGGGTGATGAAGAATATTGGTTAAGGACAATAACATTTACTGCTTTTGTATTAAGGGCAATAACATTTGATTTGCTTTGTTCCTCCATAATGAATTTCAAGTGCTATATATTCTTCTTCTTAAGGATTCTCAAGGGCTAACAAACTTATATAAAAGACTAAATTTATATGCTAAAACTTCTATATATGAATTTCAAATGTTATATATCTATATATTTACGGAGTACTTCTGGCTTGCATCTACTTATTGTAAAAGACTAATGTATATGCTAAAACTTCTATCCAGACGAGGCAAGCCTTTACGCCAGAGCAAATAAATGAAGCATGTTACGTTGATGTAAAATCCAACAAGGCTGTTTTTGACAGTTTGAGGAATAACCTTAAAGTGCACTACGACGGGGAGCGCTTCTCTTACAAGGTAACTCTTACTTCACTGGAAATCGTCAACAGAGGAAGACCTGCATAATAGCAACTTCTCTGCCATTTTCCAGAATGGTCAAGAGAAGTTTCTGTTTTATAACCTGTCTTTTTTTAGTTGGGGGATGATGACTTAAGTTTTGTGATTTTTCTGCAGTCCAAGCATGATTTGAAGGATAAGAGTCAACTGCTTGTCTTGATTCGGAAATTTCCAGAAGGAATCAATGTCATTGATCTCAAGGATGCATACCCAACTGTTATTGAAGATTTACAGGTATCTTTGCTTCATTGTTCATTCATTCATTTTAATGAGCAACTTACTTTTGTGTGGTGTACTTAATTTGAGTTAGGGTAGTATTTGGTAAAACTTAATTTCCGTACTTATGATTGAATTTTAAACATTATGATGGTTGGCATTGAGGTGATAAAAAATGCCTGATCTATTTTGTTCTCTTTGATTCAAACATTATGAAGTGTTTAACCTTCTAATTCTGCATTTTATACTTTTTGCAGGCTCTGAAAGCTGCTGGCCAGGTTTGGTTGCTATCGAATCTTGATTCTCAGGAGGATGTTGCATACCCAAACGATCCCAGAGTACCCATTAAGGTTGATGATGACCTAAAGCTGCTATTTCGAGGGATTGAGCTGCCACGTGATATGATCGACATTGAGAAGGATCTTCAGAAGAACGGGATGAAGCCTGCAACCAATACTGCAAAGAGAAGGGCCATGGCTCAGGTTCATGGCATTACCCCCAAGACAAAGGCCAAGAAGAAGCAACGTGATATCAGCAAGAGAACCAAGCTTACAAACGCCCATCTCCCGGAGCTTTTCAAGAACCTCAATGTCCCCGATTCTTGAAATTCGCCAAAAACTGTTGTTGTGGAATGTATTTTTTGGGCTTAATGTTTGTCGTCCAGATTGAATTATGTACATAGTTGGAGACTTAAGTTTCTGAAGAGAGCGATAATTCATGTCAATGAGGCAATGGGAGATCAGTAGAAAGACCTAGCTGAAAAATAAATAGCAGGCCTTATCTCTATCCTTATACCTGAAAATTGAAAGAGAGTGTGGTCGACCCATGACATATTTGCAAATCTGTGTATATTGATTTTCTTTTGACATTTGCGGTGTAATATAGGATTTGTGTTGAATTTATTAAGCTACAAGTAAAACATTTGAAGTTTGGAGTGTTTTTTTTTTTTTTTTTTTAAATTAAAAAAAAAATAGAATTTGAAGAGACGATTCCCTAAGTTCTCAAACCTCAGAACAAAGCAACTGAGCCAAAGAAAGAAGATGATAATGCCAATGCCCTAAGTTGGAAGGAACCAAACCACTATTATGACTTGCTAATTATGATGGAGGTAATTGGAGTGATGGGGTCGAATGTGGTGGGAATGTGGTGGAAGATGCAGAGTGTTGGAGTAGAACAAGGAAAAGAGTTAACTGTTGGAGATATATTTTGTCAACCGTTGGTGAGAAATTTTCAAGTTAACCTAGAATCTTTTATTACAACTAAAATAAATAAATAAAAAAATCTAGAGTTATTAGCTTGACTATTGCTAGTCACCTCTGAAAAGTAGCCATTTACTAGCCACCTAATAACACCGCCCAAAAAATTCAGTTCACCATCCCAAATGAGTTCCCAAAAAGTTAATCATGATACAATTGGAAAGTCTGGAAGTATTCTCAGTATTTCAATATTCCAAGAATCATGATGGTGTTAATTCTGAAAGCTTTTTCCCAACAATAATATTTTTTGGACAGATGGTTTTACAAAAGTGGTGCGAAAAGCTTATGTGACAAAGTGGAACCCACCACTGTTCTCCTCCTAAAAGTTTTTAAAGGGATTTCTAACTTACATGGCAGTGAGACCGACCATACCATATAAGCATCGGGCACTACTTTTGTAAAATGGTCGGTCCAAACAGCACTACCGATGTTTCATAGCATTGGTCATGGAAAGAAGCCATTTTTTTTGCTTTGTTTGTTCCACTATGCACATATTACAATGATGAAACAATTTTCAAAGATTGAGCAAAGTGAACTAATCTCACATTCACTAATAGATAGGAACTTAATAAAAGTGCCATTACAACTAGTTACTTTCCTTGAGGTTCAGCTGAGTTTTGCAAACCAAATTCATTTCCTTTCTTTTTTTCTCCCTACTTTAGAACACACTCACTCATTCTTTACAATACACTAGAAGAAATAGAGGAGAAAATCAGAAACAAGAAGTACTGCTGCAACATAGACCCTGACTGACTAGATTGAAAATTAAATACCTGTGAGATCACAGATGATTGACATAAAGAAAGGATCATCACAAGCAGAGTTGATTAAAAGAAAAAAAAAAAAGAAGAAGCCCAAGTGCAACTCTTTCATTTGATCATTACCGTTCAAAAGAACAGCGTATTGGCTCTAAAAGATGAGAACTTGGGGATTTACAACTTCATTCCAGCAACGATAACCACATCTCAACTGCATCAAACAAGCATCCCATTGGCTGTGGAAAATTGGGTGAGATGGACCTCCTGAGGAAGAAGCTGGTACTTGATTCCAATGGTCTCACAGATCTTCTTTAACTCAAAAATGAGCTCAGTTCTCCGTAAGTTTCTCTCATTGAAGTTTTGATGGTTCATAGTGTGTGTTACAAATAGACACATCTTCATCTTGTCCAAATTCTCTATCTCTTTCACTATCAATGAGTGTTTTGCGTTCCAATACTTTGGCTTGCTATCTATATATCTGCACTCAAGAACAATTAAAGGCTTATTTCAATAGCTTAACACCACAAGAATTCCTAAATAACTGAAACTTTGTCTGATGCCGAATGATGCAGATCAATGACATGTATATCCTAATACAAAGCCTTCGATGTATCCTACAAAATATGTTAGGATCCTAATTGAACCACATTGGCCAAGTATGAGATTGGTTGTGCGTGTACATGGACTCTTGGGCACCCTTCCTTTGAATGCAGTTTTCAGGGGCGTGTTCTTCTCATGGGTCACATCGAAAAGCTCATTTCAATAGCTTATCACCACAAGAACTCTTAAACCACTGATTACTTGATTTCCTATAATTTCTGTTTGATCTTAAAATCACCAATTGCTATTGGTAATTTAGTTTTTTCCCTGATTGGCATCTTGCACAGGCATTAAACCATTCAATTATGAATGTTTGAGCTCTAGATCGATTAGCTAGCATTATTATAAATGACTTCTGCACTAAAAAATGGGGGACAGAAAAAGTAAGTGAAATGGGTTTTATGAGTTGCTTACGTTTGTATGTCCTTTTTAAGACGATTGATATCATCGAAAGAGGTGGAGACGTCTATGGTGAAATCAACGCTGTCACCCATATCTGGACTTCTGTAGAAATTGCTGATTGCTTTTGAGCTCAGAACGGAGTTTGGAAAGTAGATCTTCTCATTGTCAAATCGGAGGAACACTGTTGTCAAAATATTCATCTCTTCGACTATCATCTGCATAAAAAGAGATATTCAACTTTGTATTGGTGAAAAGAGAAAATTTATGATGCAAAGTGGATTAAAGCTGATAGAGCTGAAAGTCAGGTTGGTTGGGTTCTGTTGGTGATCTGAAGTTCAACCAAGGTTGTAAACCTCAACCCAACCTAACCCAACCCAACCTCAAGCAGGGAATTCTCAATCCAGACCAACCCAAGCTGGACTCTGTCAGGCTGATCAGGTTAGGTCGATAATATTTTTGTTATATTAGTATATTATATTTAAATATATGCTTTTCTTATTTATAGCTTTCTTAACTAAATATGTAGCTATTTCTTGAAAAGAACTACACTTAATTTAACAAAACAGGCTATATTAGCTATATATCTGGCGAGTCCGAGCAGAAGCCAAGCATTTCTGACTGAGCCCAACCAAAGGTCTGGTCCAGTTCATCCAACTTTATCCCCTAGAAGCTGAAGCATCCTAATACAATGCATAACCTATAAGTCACCGATCCAGTGGTGGCTACACTAAACCATCTAGCTGGCTAGTTCTACAATATAGAATTAACAAATTTGATACATTTATCCTAAATAGGCATATTTTTGCCCCTCCTGTCAAGATTCTCACCTGAACACCATCGATTTTACAACGGTCACCTACATCAAAAGGATGCATTACAAAGACAAAGATGATCGCTTCAAAGATTGTCTTGCAAGTGTTCTGGAACATGAAACCAACGAGTAGTAGCTGGGATGTGATCACGAGGATGACTTTGGATGTGGCCAGCCCCATCACTAGGACAAAAACCACGATAATAATCACCGACACAACTGCACTAGCACACTTGTGAAGCTGTTGCACCGCTGTTTTTGTGTCATTCAGAGAATGAGCTAGAGCCCTTCGCTCAATGTAAGCTTGTACCTGTAGAAATTAAACCTCATTAGAGCACTCAGTTTTAAGTTTTAACTATCTCCTGGTGTAGAAAAAGGAATAACATCATGTATTATATGGAGAAGAATGCTGTCCTCCTTCCCCCACATCACATAATCAAGTGTTTCTTTTACACATGAGAAGGAAAAAAAAAGGAATGCGGCAAATTTTCAGGACTTAAACAGACCAACCAATTCCCGACGTGGGCAGTAATTCAGACCTTCTTTTCCGATTTACCAAACGCCACCTTCATGTTGCCTTTACCGATAAAGAAAATAATGTAGGGGAGAATTAATCTTACCACCCAGTTCCTGAAAGCAGACTTTTTGATTTGTCCAGTCTCAAGGGCTCCCTCAAAGAAAGGGAATATTGTATGAACATCTTCTCTTCTTAAGAACTTAAGTAGATCATCCTCTACAATATACCTGCAAAACATACACAAGTTCATCAAAAGAAAGAATGACTAGCTATATTAGGATGGACTAGAAAGCAATAAAAGTGGAGGAAAAAAGTTTAGATGGGAAGCTACAGTGAAGGCTTCATGTAGATCCAACAAGGGACTGCAAGAGTCTTCGTAAAATATACACATTAGGTTTTATCAGGAAACTTTACTTGCAACCCACTTTTAATTCTTCACAACCCCCTTATTCTAACACCCTCGATACACCTTCTTGTGGGGCCTCATGAAGATGATCCAATGGCTGATTTTTTTGTGAGGGCAATCCTCTTCATCAGGTAGATCATTCATAAGAAAACCGATATTGTTTGAAAACATTAACCCCATCAATAGTTGGTTGAAAGTTTACGGTAAAATAGATGGTTTGGAAAGCTTAAAATTTCAAATCAAATTTTGACGGGGTAAACAGTTTTAAAAAAAAATCATGAAGAAGATAATCTCACAAAACAAAATCAGCCTTTGGATCAATTCCATGTGGATGCAAGGGTAAACGAGGTGTAAGAATAGAGGGAGTGTTAATTGAAAGACCAATTTATCCCATTTGCCAAAACATGCCATATGGGGTTTATAGTTTGGGCTTCTTGATTGTATGATTGTTCACCCACTCTAACTCTATAAGCGAATCAACCCACAAAATGGTAGCATTATTGATGATCTTAGCCGTTGGAGCATTTACACAAAAGCAATCAAAACTAATGTTTGAGAATCCTTAATCGCACAACTCATTCTGTCTCTACATCAATAGTATGGGGAGGGATTTTGTTAACTCACTTGTAAGGTGGGTGAGCAACACCACACAACGCTAGCCATGGTGTGTTGTTCACCCACTTTAAAAGGGGGTGAACAAACTCACACTCGTTGAACAGTGAGCTGCACAATTGTGATAGCAATACATGGCATGTTTTTGGCAAATGGAGACGCAAGCTTGTGTATGAGATTATGTAGACCCACCACCATTTAGACCCAGTTAGGACCTCTGGTCCTCCCACGTGAGATTTTAAAGGATGACGTTAAACTCCCACCAATCACATTCACATGGGAAGTCTGAAGTGCGTCTAAACGGTGGTGGGTCTACAAAATGACACTCACAAACTTGGGTGTTCCACTTGAGGGAGCAAATTCAACTCCACAAAATCAACCATCAAAAGCCCTAATAAAAGATCAGGGGACAATACTAGCAGGCACAGTTTCACTATACCACAGGTGCAAATTAGCAAGAACAAAGACCAAAACCAATAATTCATTACTTTACAGAAGTATCAATAAATCAATAATAATGGATGGAGCAGAAAAAACACAAATAGTACTAGTGTAGTAGTACTCACTTGGCACCAGGCTTAGCGACGTTCTTGAAGACCCTCTGAGCAGTAGTTCTTGCCTCCCACTCGCTGGTGATTTCTGATTCTGCATTCCCAAAATCATCGATGGTCCTCGAGATGGTGGACAGACCAGAACTCATAACATAGTTCACAAGTCTCTTGACGCTCCAAGCAGAAGAAGTGCTCTCCAAACTCAGTTTCCTTAGCTTCTCAATGTCTATCTTCCTCGAACCACCAATCCTTCTTGACATCCTCTTCCCATCTCTCAATCTCGCCGGCATCGACCTTTTTTTTTAGTTAACAAATTCATTGATCACAACAATCATTTTTCAGACAAAAAACAGGAAAATTTAGTAATACCCCTTAGTACTTTTGAACTCTAGTAAGACTAGTATTAAACCCACCAACTTTATTAGCACCCCATTCTTCTTCTTCCTTTTTAACACCCTACTTATTCTTACACTCTGTTTACACCCTATTTTTCAGCCCACATGGAGATTACATAAGCATTTGTATGAGAACAATATTCTCATCAACATAGATCGCATATAAACATAAAAGCTAAAGTTGTACACAGAGCATATGAATAAATTCATGAAGTTATTGGGGGTTAATACTAATATCGGGTTAAATTAAAGGGGGTAAAAAACTAAACAGAGAAAGTATTGGAGGAGGGATGAAGGAGTAAATACCTTGAAGGTGTCAGATTCCGGCGCTTTGATGTCACCGGCGTCTGATCATCAATCTCATCAAGTGGCGGACCCGACAAAGAATCCAGAATATAATGGTGAAAAACACTCTCCTTCATCCGATCAAAGAAAGTCGTGACATGGAAAGATGAAGCCAAAACTTTCACCAAAACGATCTTAATTAACCAGATTGTAGCCCCAATTAGAACACCCAGAAGTGCTCTGAACACTTTCTTGAAGATTTTGTTCTTCTTTTGAACATCTGGACTGAACATAAATGTCCAAGCTAAAAGAACCAGAGCTAACCAAATACAGTTTTGAAAACTCTTTCGAAGACCAAAAACGAAGTAAAGTACTTTCTCTCTCAACATGAAATTTTTCTCAATAAAAAAAACTAGAATACTTATTACCCATCCTGAAACAAGTCTTCCACAGAAAATCACCATCACCATTAAACCCCATTTCCAGATTTCTAAACCCCATTTTGTCTCATTTTTTAGGGATTCAACTGTGAGACTACAGATTAAACCAGCTGTTATAACAAAAAACGAAACCCATTCTACTATAGTTCTCCAACCGATTTTTTTCTTCTTTTTTATGTATTTTTCTTTTTCTTCAGCGTGTTCTTCGTTCCAGCGATCATCATCTTCATCTTCGTCATCTTCATCATCTGTTGATGAGTTGTTGTTTTGGGGTTTATTAAGGGGTTCGTTTACTTCTTCTGATTCAGGGATATTTGGTGATCTTGATGGGTATGGGTGTGGGTTGGATTCGACGAATCGAGATTTGGATTTTGTGAAGTTGAGGCTACGAACAGGTCGAGGTGTTGATTGAGTATGAATGGAGGGTTTTACTTCTCCGGTGGTGTAGAGCTCTGTTTCCAGAGTAATTTGTGTGGGTTTCAGAGTTTGGTGCTGCTGCTGCTCCATTTGAAGAACAACTTGTTCTGAAATGGGTTTTTCCTTCTCTATGTTCTGCATCTCTCTCTTCTTTCTCTCTCTCTCTCTATACTTTCTCTCTCTACTGGTTCTCTTCGAAGAAACTATAGTAGACTATCATGGCTTGCTAGTCCTGCGCTCTGCATTTATGAACTGGTACTCGATCACTTTACTGGACCAAAAAAAAAAAGTGTGTCAAGTTATTTTCTCCAAGTTTTTAACTTTTTCTTTACTTTTGTCAATTTTTCCTTTCAGACTTTTGATTTTTCAGGTTTTGTTCACAAATATTTTCAGTCAATAAACTCAAAACACTTTTGTGCTGTAAAACTTTTACATGTAAAACAGTTTTCTTTTAGGAATATAACCTTCTCTTACGAAAAATAGAAGCAAAGTTTTCGTGAACACTTGCATAAAAGGAATGAAAAAAATATTTTTAGATTTTTATGTATTTTTTTTTAAAGATAAATATTTTGAAGGTTTTGTTTTTATAATAATGTAGATGGTCCAAAGATTTTTTTGCGTACCAAAGTTTTAACCAAAGCAGTCCCAGAGGAATTCAATACAATTAAATTTCTATAAAGAGATGATGCATGCACATGGTGTTAGAAATAGAGGCGGAGGAATAAAAGATATTAGATTGATATAATGACTTCAAGGCACGTAAGTTCGCTATCTTTTAAATAATATTTTTTCCATAACTATGCACAAAGGGTTGATGAAAAATCGCCTTCGGGATACAATGAAGTCTCGACCATTAGATATTGTGAGTTCGAATGTGCAATGTCCGATCACAACCCAGAGCACTCTTGTAGATAAACTGATAATGCCAAACACGCCTTATACTCTCTCTCTCTCTCTCATTTTCTGAATTTTGAAGCATCCTATTTACAAGCTTGAACATGTTTGTTCGGTATAGATATGGTATACTTCCTAGAAAGGTTTGTGCCTCTTGTGAATAGATATATGCTTTATTCAAACCGACACCATAATAAACATGTGTTAAACTTATTATGAATAGGTATGTGCCTATTTTAAATAGATACCAATCTAAAAGACTCCTTATCCTAACCATAGGATCGTGATGGATCGAAATCTACCGCTAGATTATTTTGGGTCAATGAACCAATATAGTCTTTTGGAACAGACACAATTCTTCAACCATGGGTCAATAAATATTGATCCTCCAATCTATTTGGGATAAATTAAAAGAGAGTATTAGACAAGATGAAACACAAGACCAAACCTAAAATAGAAAGTCTACCAAAAAAAATTTAAGGGTCACCCCGTAGACATTGGACTCATAAGTAGAAAATGACCTCTAAATTCTCGTAATCATTCCCGCAATTATATGATTTCCAATTAATACACGCAGTTGGTATCTAAGGGAAATCTATGTGTCGCACAATAACCGAAAAAACTCTTTATATAAATTTAAATTGGATTTATGTGCCAGTATGTAAAGTTAGAGTTGAAAGAGAAAAGGTAGAAGAAGAAGAAAAGATGAAGAGAATGAGGGGGGTAGAGAGTTACTAAATGTGTAGCATCTCTACCCCTTATATATATTTATTAAGTGTACTATCACAAACTAAAGTACACTAAAGTAGTACACTAAAGTACACTATTCAGGCGTAGTACACTAAAGTACACTATTCATGAGTAGTACACAAAACACTGTTCACAGTCACTATTCATAATTACTGTTCACACGATTTAATCTTCTAACA
>MVGT01000436.1:938114-1022758 GCA_002174775.1 Macleaya cordata
TGAAAGAGAAAAGGTAGAAGAAGAAGAAAAGATGAAGAGAATGAGGGGGTAGAGAGTTACTAAATGTGTAGCATCTCTACCCCTTATATATATTTATTAAGTGTACTATCACAAACTAAAGTACACTAAAGTAGTACACTAAAGTACACTATTCAGGCGTAGTACACTAAAGTACACTATTCATGAGTAGTACACAAAACACTGTTCACAGTCACTATTCATAATTACTGTTCACACGATTTAATCTTCTAACAGTTAGTAATGTCTCATGTTGTTGACAGTGTAGATTTAAGTTCCATTTCTATTACGGGCAAGTTATAATGCAAAGACTATTTAGAAAAGTATTTGCGTCATTTGAGAAGGTATGAGATTATTTGAGAACCATAAGATAACTTTTGCAGTAAGGTTAGCGATAAATTTAGCATTTTCCTTTCTATTAGCATAGAATTACGAATTTCCTAAAAATATCTCACATTTCAAAAAAGTGAAACTCAGCTTTTAAGATCATCTCGTTGCTAATCTATTCACTGTGGTTACTATATATATACCAATATATATATATATATATACTTGTTTGCTGCTACTTTTTGAAAAGAATACTTACTACATGAACTAAAACAAAAAGCACCTAAAAATTTAACTGAATGCAAAATCGAAGATGGATGCAGTAAAATTTCGATAAAATAAGATTCAATAAAAATAATAATTTTATTAAATTTATACATTTTGTTGGCTCCAACTTAAATCTAAAAAAGAAAAATATTACTTGATAAATTAAAATCTCGATTAATTAATAAATTTAGCCTATTCCAACTTTATTAATAGTCTTGTTAACGTGTACGATAAGGTTGTTTTGAAGGAGTTCTTTTGCAAGTTAGAAGTCTTCAAATAATTTTTTATAGATATAATATCATTATTATTTATAAGATATCTATCAAAAATTAACTCAATCAGAGATGCCTAACCCTCTAAACAAATTAGTTTTAATGTCAACCATTTATTCACACTATTAAGGTGTAGATTAAGTAATCATGGTCCTAGAGGTCTCCAATTGAACTGATTATTTAAATATGATTCAAATAGCATAAATTACATATAAAAAAAATCAACATATTTAGACAACCTTAAAAAACTAAACAAAACATAAAACCTTTAAGCTTAAGTTTTTGATTTGAAGTTTGTTTCCTATTTCATTAATGTCTATTTTTTGTTTCATTAATGTCTTTCCTTTACAAAAGGTGAAGACCATATAGTTAGGTGAGACATTGGCTAGTCCATCCAGATTTGAGATTCTGACTGGATGACCTCTTGGAGTCTTGGTCGTTAATTCATTTCCTTTTTCTTTTCTTTTTTCATTTTTTTTTCTTTTTTTAATATCTTTTCTAGCTTTCTCTTTGTTGTTGGATTCTACTAAAAAAAGTTTGGTTGTGTGAAATTGTTAGCATTAATTCTCAAAAAATCCATGAGGCCAAAGGATAATGAACACAAATTGTTAAAGATTTCAATTTCATAACCTAAATGATAATTTATGGCTCTTTGGTGGATCATTTGTATTTGACAGTTTCGTTTCTCAAAAGCACTGCATTAATTAATTAGTTGGGTTTGAATTTTTTTTGAATGAGACTATTGTCTAAGTTATAATATAGTATAAATATACACAGTGGACGTGTGCGAAACGCAGAGAAACCGCTAAGAACATCATCACCAACAAATGCATGAAATGCACCCACCAACAGGCACATAGAAACCGCTAATAACAACGTACCTATATTTATTATCCGATTAAATGGGACAAACTTAACGGTAATATCACAGTCGAAAAGTTTTGATCTTAAGACCTCCCACTACTAAGGATTTATGGGAGAGATGCACAATCATTGAACTAAACGTCCATGAGCGGTTTTGAAAATGAAATAGCAGATGGAGTAGTATAAAGATTTTGAGTTTTTTTTTTGATAAAATAAAGATTGAGTTTGGATCGTCTAAAATTAAAGATAATATCTAAGAGAAGATTCTTTATACGTAGAGTACGTCCAAGGGAAACACAACAAACACAAAAGTCTCCAGTTTCCATATTATTTTATTTTTGTCAAAGTATGTCTTTTTTTTTTCTTTAATCCAAATGACATAAAAGATCGACTTATAACCTAATCGTATTTAAATAAGAGAGGTTATTCCATTTTTATTTATAGATTGAGTATATATTGGATTGTGATGTCTCGAGATCGATAATTTAAATTTCAAACGCTTATAATATAAATTAGTATATTATTCTCATTATGTAGATCATCTCACAGAAAAAAAATAAACCCATTTTAAAATTTATAACTCCATCATTCAATGAGTGAAATTATCGGTGAAATAACTAGCTCAATCACCGTAAATTTTAAGTGATATATAATCATTGGATGATGGGGTTAAAAATTCTAGAATGTACTAATTTTTTATTAGGTTGATCAAAATAATGAGGAGAATATCCTCACCTGATGTCATCCTTGGATCAACTTTATGATATCCTCACAAGTAATATGTGAATAACAATGTATTTTAATCTAATTTTTTAAAGTAATTGCAGTATAAATTTTAAAAAGTGATATTGCGCATCACGCGCGCGAATGCCACTAATGTTAAATTTTTTTGAGAACCGTTGGATTTAGGTATACAAATTCCAAAAGTAATAACCTTAAGATTTGTGCGGTTAAATCTAACTATTAATTGCCTGGCATGTGAGCACGTATGATTTTTCTTAAATTTAAACCTTTCTTACGTGAAATCATAATGGCCTTAATCCTTTACAGCTAGCTATGGTATTTGATGTAGATCCTATGAACTCATAGAGACGATTCAAAAGTTATTTTTCTTTAAAATGATGATATTCTTAGTATGTAGATTATTTTTATAACAAAATTATATTATTTTTAATATTATAAAATTAAAATTGATTAAAGATTAATTATAAAGATGATCTACATGAAATTTTCACCGAAAATCATATTATTTTATAGCTTTTAACCATAAAAATCAAAATTAATGTTGTAAAATTCACAATGTAAATGAAGAATTAAGTAAAAAGTTTAAAAATTATTTAAAAGCTGTGTAAAAAAGACATGTGAAAAGGTCCATTCTCATCATTTAAACAAGCTCTAAGAATATTGGGTGGTGGCCGGGTCAATAAGTACGTGTGCATGCAGTGGCGGAGCCAGGAATTTTTTCTAGGTGGGGCACTTGGAGAACAACGAATTAGTTTTTTTAATGAACTTATTAACAAAATTTTCAATTGAGGCGTTAGAAAATAAATTTTTTAAAAAAATTAGGTTAACAAATGGGGTGTTTGTTTTCTTGCCACTTATTACCACTAATTAGTGGTGGGCCTACACAAAATGTTCTTTATTTTTCACCACCAATAAGTAACTTAAGGGTTTTGAGGCCCATAATTTACTGTTGGTGAAAAACAAAGAGCATTTTGTGTGGGCCGCAATAAAATAAACACCGCATAAAATTATAAAATGTAATATATATATATATATATATATATAAATATGAGTTAGGATCAAGATACATGTTATAGATATGGTCTATGCAGGGCCCACATGGAGATGATCGGACGGTGCGAAGATGATCTCTTTGCCAATTAGATCATCTTTGTGCAAAAAATTATCCTATTCTAAAGCTTCTAGGAATTGGTTTGATGTTAATTGTAAAAATAGACAACTTATAAGTCATGTAATTTTTTATGGGGTTAAAAATTTTAGAATAATGTGATTTTTGGGGAGGATGATCTACACGGTGAATACATCATTATCACAAAAAATAGCCCTTAGATCACCTCTATGTGGGCCTTGCAAAGATGTGTGCCATCTAACTCAATATTTAATTTTTTTTTAATTGGGTGAGGCACTTTTAAAATATTTTGATACTATACAACTAGGTTTTTTAAAACTTGGGTGGGGCAGTGCTACATGGCTCCGCCCGTGTGCATGCATGCTGTGGCGAAAGTATATTATGAGTCCCGCGGTATTATTTTAGACTTTTAGCGAGTAAAAAGAAATAAAATTTGTTTGCAAATTTCCGATGACCAAATGTCAATAGCCTTAAATCGCATTTTATGTAGAATTAAAAATTGAGTCCTGGGCTTACAGCCTTATACGTACATGTTAAGTGTAGAGGTTCTTGTGGGTCCTATATGAGGTTGATGTAAATGTTAATTTTTGGTGATAATGTTCTTTTCATTATGTAGATCATTTTCACCAAAAATCATTTCATTTTAAAAACTTCTAATCTAATAAAAAATTGACTCTTTTTCTCATCGTTCATTTTTCACCTTAATTTTTGATAGGTCTAGAAGTTATATAATGGACTGACTTTTGGTAAAGATGATCTACATGATGAGAAGAACATCTTCACAAAATATCAACCTTTAGATCAACCTCAAGTAGGTCCCACATAAACCTGTACATATAATATATACATATGGCTGTAAGTCGATCCATTCTCTTAAAATATATATATGTGTTCTCTTAAAATATATATATGTGTTCTCTAAGTTACGTTAGGAATGATGGGTTGTAATTTGTACCAAAATTTCATTAAAGTCTCGAGTCTCGACTATAAAAGTTGGCTTCATTTGTTGACAAAAAAAAAACAAAGATTTTTATAATGAACTTTCTATAGTTAAAAAATTTATGTACATATTTAGCTAATTATTAAGTTTGTGATAATCTAATTCAAAGTCAATTGGCAATAAGTGAAGTAGTTCATGAAGTAGCTCATGCTCTTTATATATTGGGTTTGCTAAGCTCTTATTTTCTATGTGTGATTATTCTCAACACGCTCCCTCAAGTATGACGTTATTTTGAACCTAACGTATGAAACTCTTTATTAGGTGACATGGAGCACGTGTGAGCCTGCTCTGATACTATATTAAATTTGTGGGCATCTATTCTAAAAATAAATATATTTTTAATACTCTGGCATTGGTCTTTTTATTTTTTAGGATTTAAACTATTGAACCCTTTAGATCGTTTGATCTGAAACATGTCGAACACCAACTTTCTCTGCAAGCTCAAGCTTATAAAAATAGTTGCCAATTTTATATTATGTAGATTTTGGGGTGGACCCACTCTTCTTAATATATAGATAGGTGACCCTCAAGACTCCAATCTTTGCAAATAGATTCTAGCAAAGAGAGTTTCGACACAAAATTTCCAAAGGAGAAATTATTCCCCAAGAGTTTTCCAGAAATGTTTACTTTAACAGTACATATCATTGATGTTGAAAAGAAGTGAACTTTAGAATTTTGGAAAAGTGAATTTTGAATCATCGTCGTGGTACTTATCCCAAATTTCTAACTTTTGGAGATCCGTTGTCACTGCAGATATGCAGTAGTCAGAGTTAAACCAAGGTTGCTAAATATCTTTACCATTTGATATATAAAATCAAGATACCATGATTCTCATTTTCATTATGAGAATGGATTCCATACAATGAGTTTTTATAATTGTCTACAGAGCTTATAAAGAGATGATTCAAGGATTGATCTTAAGTTAGGATATTCTCTTCGTTATTTATATATATATATATATATATATATATATATATATATATATATATATATATATATATATATTTATATATATATATATATATATATATAATTCTCACAAAGAATTAGTATATTCTAAAACTTATAACCCAATCATCTATTGATAATCAACGGTAAAATGAATATATATATAGTTCAATCACCGATAAGTTCAATGATTTTCAAATCACAAAATGATGGGGTTACAAGTTCTCGAATTTGCTAATTTTTTATGAGAATAATCAACATGATGAGGAGAATATCCACATTTGAAATCACCTTATTTAAACGTTTAACTTCATCACTATTTAGCACAAGAAAAATAAATTGCCATAAATCACCTAAATAAAAGATTTAGAATGATATGGTTTTCATTGAGGAGGATCCACACATAGCGAGTGAATCATAACTTAATTACTAAAACTCTTTTGGTCACCTCCATGTGATTCATACAATATGTTGGGCAAACATTGACCTTGATCTAATGTTGGGCAAAGTATCCTATATACATCCTCTTAGTCCTCTTAGTACTCTCTGTGAATAAATACATAAAGGAGGAGGATATATAGCCCCTCATTGTGAGGCCCACATGCAATACATCTACTAGCTAATGTTTTGAGAGGATGATCTACATGGTGAAGAAAAAATAATCAGTGGAAATTGTGGTTGTTCTAAACCTTCTATAACCTCAAATCTAAATCAATGCAGTCAAAATAAAAGTTAAAAAAGTTTGTAAACTTTTAAAAGAGCTAATTTAGAACGAATTGATTTTTGAATATGATGATATGCATAGTGAGAAGAATATTATATCTAAAAATTAGTTCAAGATGCATTGCATTTGGGCTGCACATGGAGTGGCGGAGTGTTATATAACCTCCCTCATACATGAACAACAATGCCAAAGTTATATTATTATCCTACATAATTTTCAACAGATGATAGTACTATTTTTCAAATATCCTAGTGATTCGCATTTATCCCAAAATGTAGGAAATTATGTAGGATTTTATGTAAGTGTAGCATAACCGATACATGGAGCTTATCACTCTTTGCAAGGAAACGACAAACGTACGACGCGACAAATTAGGGTGTGCATTAGTACTCTTCAACCACAAATTTGTGGCTCCGTCACCTATAAAATTTACGGCCACAGATCACGGATCAAGTCCAAGAAGAGAATATTACTAAGCGGATTATGCTATCGCGACACCAACAAAAAATGGTGTCAAATCGACACCAAGGTATATAATGTAAGGGATTGTTTTTGGTAGGCATGATATGCTCATTATGTAGATCATACTCACAGAAAAAAAACCTGTTTATTCTAAAATTTCTAACTCTATCAAAAGTTGATAAAAAATCAACGGTGAAAAGAAGAATCAACTTTTGATAGGAGTTAGAAGTTCTGAAATAGGCTGATTTTTTGCGAAGATGATCCGCATGATGAGTAGAATTTATTCACAAAAAATCAGCCCTTACATTATATCCAAATGGATCCCACCGCCTTCATGTCGATTTCAACACCATTTTTTTTGGTGACGCGATTGCTAAATCCTGAACAAAGTAGAAACATTTTCCATTTATTAGACAGTTTGACAAGGTACCTACCTCCACTGAGCACTAAACAGTACTTGATAAGGATTATGCATTACGTGGAATTAAGGGTTATGCATCACGTGTAGATTTTAAGAATATAATTCACAGCTGTAATATTCTTTGCATTATTCTCCTTCCATAAGTGTAATCTTCCCAATATGAGAACTTTTGTATTTTGAATATTCTATATAATACCATATCGACAACCCTTGTGGGTGTGTCGAATGTTACAGTTCTTCAGTACTAAGCAAGATGACCCATAGTGGGTTTTGTTAATTAACTTGTGCCTTAAAGGTACATTTTAAAGATAAAGGTTTAGTAGTTTTTTAGCTCCTGGAAAGTTGCATAAATGACCTTTTTTTTAATGTGCTTTTAACACTACGAATACTTAATCTAAAATTTAATGATATAAATGAACACTAAAAATTTAATACTATTTTTTTTTTGGAGGATTGGAGATTTCTAATTAAATTGATTTTTTGTCAACATCATATAAGTGAGAACAATATTATATCCAATTAGATAAAAAAAATCAAAACATAAGAAAATATTCCTACAACTTTAACCTTACAAGAATCATAGAAGTAATACTCCAAGAATATAGAATTTACATCCCTAACAATACCTCAGATTAGGTCTAATTTCGATCTAATTTCATCTAAAGTATAATTTTAAAATCGGAGTTATTGTTTAGACTTTGGAGTGCAAAATCAAAGTTATTGTTGCATTTCACTATATAAAGACGTGCAAATTAGATAGAGTCGTCTTTAGAATTTGTCAGATAAAAAAAATCACGTACAGGAGCATTAATCATGCATGGAAGCTAATGGATGTCTAGGAAATTGTGGGTCCCACTTATTCCAACCACATGTTTCACATGTTTTCAAGTTCTTTACAATCATACATACAAGGTTTTGCTACGAGGCTTGGATTATGATGTTACTTGCATGATCACACATCCAAGAGTAATCGTTAATTCTGTCGTACAAAGTTGGCGATTTCTTTTAATTAATTAGGGTTTACACCTTTTTGATCAATGAAATTTTAATTTATCGATAAAACAACAAAGTTGGCAATTTCTCATTTCATTATGTTTAGTGGTACCGAGTCCTCGGACCGGCAAATGTTGTTTTTGATTGCGCTTATTTTTTTATGTTAAATTTGTATTAAAGAAACATTTGACTTATAAAAAATCAGCACTACTGTATATACATATAAAACCAAATGATCATCTTCATGTGATCCTCAGATAATTGTGTATATATGTATATACTATAAAATAATGTACAATTATTTTTATGTAAATTTCACAAAAATAAATCTTGTCTTAAAATTGTCTACAAAACCCTAATTATAGCTGAACTAATTAACTCAAATTTAATTAACATATAAAACAGAAAAAAAAAAAAGTGGGTAGCAAATTAGGTGCAATAATGTAGATCGACATTTCTTACGTAATCAATAATTTGTTTTTGTTTGATCATCATCTGGTCCGTCACAGAGGTGATGTTAGCATCAACTTAATTCATAGTTATCGGGAGGGCCACCCTACTGCATGCTTTGAACATCGATCATCAGGTGGTGTTCACTGATTGAATTTGCTTATGTGCATGCACCAACCAAATAATAATTAATAATGTATGTTGAAATTGATGTACGATGTGATGATTAATCTTATTGTTTGTTTAGATGGGATTTTAGGTAGGGGTGTACAGCGGATCAAAACTATTGATTTTGGTTGGATCCGCATCCGATCCAATGTGTAATTGGATACTAAGTTTTTAATCCAATCTGATCCGCCTCCTAATGGATTCCATCTAATCCGATCTGCTCCAATTAAGGTTGGATTGGATTGGTTTCGTATGTTTAGGCCTATTAAGCCAGTCTGTTAAACATACCAATTGGGCCTTTAATATTTATCAGACTCTCTATTTATGGCCCATAAAATTAAAAAATAATAGTTGGGCCTGGTTAAACTATCACATATTTTCAACTTGGGCCTATAATTACTGTATTGAGAAACTCCCAACTTGTATGTTTTGCATCTAGAAAATTACCATCAAAGTTAGGGTTAGCTTTGTGTTGCCGTTTGGCAACCACTTAAGAAGCTGCTTTTTGACTTATATAAGTCAAAAAGAAAAAAAAGTTTGTATGGTAACATTTTTCAAAGAGACTTCTAGAAGCAAAAAAGTTACTTCTTTTTTGAGCAAATTTTTTTTGCTTTTTTTACTTCTTAGAAGTTGCTTCTCCTCGAGTACCGTGTAACAACTAATAACTCATCATTTTTTTAGATTTATAAGTCAATAGTTTACCATACTAACGTCTCCTTATTTTTTACTTCTCAAAAGCACTTTTGCTTTTTTTAGAAGCAGAAGCACTTCTGCTTCTGGTTGCCAAACGCCCGTAACCAGAGCGCGGATCCGAGCGGGAACGAAAGTGGGAGCGGGAGTGTCGAAATGGCCGATTAAAAGATATTTTTAGTTCTAAAATACATTCGGAGCGGGAGCATCGGAGCATAATTCAGAGCGGGAGCGCGAGGTTCCAGAGCAGGAGCGTCATCGCTATACCAAGGTTTCGGTTACTAAGGTGTTGTGTTATGTATATATACATGCTTACATAATTACATTATTACCCTTACTTATTTTGAAGAATTATAAAATATATATTATTATATGGGTAAGTGGATTGGATCAGTTGGGCATTAGTTTCGCACGTTAGGATCCGTCCCGACCTCGTCTTTGGATCGTTTCGATACAACCCATATTGGATTGGATTGGTCGATTTGGGCGGATCGAATTATTTTTGCACAGCCCTAATTTTAGGTAGGGATTTGGAATTAGGGGGAAAACTAGTTAGAAGTCATGTTATAAATCTAACTAATTTTCCACCAAATTAGTTCCCACAAAATCCCTACTTAAAATCTCTCATCCAAACAGACGTACTATTATGGTTTGTTTGGATGGAAGATTTTAAGTATGGATTTTGTGAGGACTAGGGATTTAGTAAAAAATAGTTAGAAATCATGTTATAAATCTAACTAGTTTTACACCAAATACCTAGTCCCTACACAATTCATACTTAAAATCCCTCATCTAAA
Source organism: Macleaya cordata (assembly GCA_002174775.1). NCBI lineage: Eukaryota > Viridiplantae > Streptophyta > Magnoliopsida > Ranunculales > Papaveraceae > Macleaya > Macleaya cordata. Next base: position 948,389 of record MVGT01000436.1, read on the forward strand.
CAAACAATTAGATAATTAAAAGTGAAAAGATTGATTAAAAAAATTTCTTTATAGGTGGTTGAGACATAAAGATCATTTAAAAGTTAAATTTTATGTAAAACATTAATTTTATCAATAATACTTTTTAGACCGATGATTTTACAAAAGTGATGCCAGACGCTTATGTGGTAAGGTGAGACTCATTACTTTTCTTTTCTAAACGTGTTTTGAAGGAGTTTCCAACTTACATAGCAATGGGACCAACCATGCCACGTAAGCATCAGACATATCTTTAATAATTTACTCGGTCCAAACTAGGGGTGTCAACGGGTCGGTTCCGGATCGGAATCTAAAGGTTCCAGATCCGGTCCTGTTTATATGAAGCGGTTCCGGTTCCAGATCCGGTCCTGTTTATACCCGTTTTAAGTTATTATTTTTTTATTTTTTTCACACAAAACCTATTTGTATTTTGTATTTTCGTATTCTATTTAATTATAAAATTTATTTTATTATAAAATTTGTTAAATAATAGTCATTGGTTTCTTTTTTTTAATTAAAAAAACTAAAAATTTGTTATATAATAGTAAATTAAACTATAAAATTGTAGAATTTATACGGAACCGGGTACTCGCGGGTACCCGTTGGGTGGATCCGAAAAATTTCGGATCCAAAACGGGTAGATCCGAAATGGATCCGAAATTTATCGGATCCACAAAGTGAGGTTCCGGAACCGCAAAAAATGGTTCCGGTACTGGTTCGGTTCCGAGTTTTTGAGTACCAATTGACACCCCTAGTCTAAACATCATTATTGTAATTTTATTACAAATATGGTTTTAGAACTCGTACCCTTTTCATATATTTATTGGACACTAACAACTTTAATTTTTAAAGTAGTTAAAAGTTTTAAAATGATGTTATTTTAAACGAAAATAACTTGAAATCACGATTGGTCATTCACAATGGTGATAAAACTCTTCAATACAACTTTTGATAAAGTTTAAAAAATATAAAATAATATGAAATTTTGTGGAGAGACATGATCCTCGATCGATCACCAAAAACTAAAAAACAGCCCTTATCATGTCCCATGTCGTGAGAGTTGCATGCTTGTTAAAGTATATGAATAATAATTGATCATCAGCCACTTTAAGCTTGCTTTAGAAAAAGCACGTTAAATTTGAGAGCCAATGATTTGATGTTTCGCGACAAAAGTTCAACTCAAGTCATATTGCGGGTCAAAGTCATTTGCTACGGGGGATTGTGACATAAAAACAAAAAACGTGACACCTGATGGATGCTTAATTAGAAGACATTATAGTTGCCACAATACAATATTACAATATAATTAAGGATTTTGTTAACATGTGCCCTGAGGGCACATAATAAGCTTTTAGGTTTTGTGTTTTGTTTAGTTTCTTAAGGTTGTCTAAATGGACTGATTTTTAGATATGTATGTTATTTATAATATTTGGATCATATCTAAAAAAAATCAGCTCAATCCGAGACCTCTAACACCATCTAGCACCCCAAATACTTAATTTTAACTTTAATAGTGTGAATGAACGGCTGACATTTAAAGTGATTTATTTAGAGGGTTAGATATTTCTGATTAAGCTGATTTTTTATGGACATCTTATAAATAATGATAATATTATGTCTACAAAAATTCAGTTGATTTGAAGACCTCTAACTAATAAAAAAACTCCTTCAAAAACAACCTTGTCGTGTGCCCTAAGGGCACACGTTAACAGGACCCTATAATTAAGGGTCTAGAAAAACAGGATTGAACATAAGAAAACAAGACTTCTAGCCCAAGTCATTTTGTTTATGTGTTAAAGAATTAAGGGTCTTGTTAACGTGTGCCCTAAGGGGACACGATAAGGATGTTTTTGAAGGGATTTTTTTGCAAGTTACAGGTCTTCAAATCAGCTGAATTTTTGTAAGCATAATATTATCATTATTTATAAGATGTCCACAAAAAATCAGCTCAATCAGAGACATATAACCCTCTAAACAAATCACTTTAAATGTCAGCCGTTCATTCATACTATTAAAGTCTAAATTAAGGTTTCGTGGTGTTAGAGGGTGCTAGAGGACTCCGATTGAGCTGATTTTTTTAGATATGATCTAAATAGTATAAATAACATACATATCAAAAATCAGCCCATTTGGACAACCTTAAGAAACTAAACAAAACACAAAACTAAAAAACTTAACTTGTGTCCTAAGGGCACATGTTAACAAAATCCAAGAATTAAAGAGCATTTCAATTTTTACATCACTAAAATACACTTTTATTCTTACTACCATCGCCATCATCTCCACTACTGTCACCCCCACTCTACTGTCGACTACCAATATCTCTACCGTCGGCCACAAAGAAAAGAAAAAATAGAGAAAGAACCGGAAAGCCGAAGAGAAGAGGGAACGATCTGGATCTGAGGGTGGAGGTAGCAATGGAGGTAGAGGCAGCGGTGGAGGTCTGTGTGTGTGTTGGGGTGGAGGAGGGGGTTTTGGGTTTATGGATTTTTTTTTTAAATCTGGGTGGTTGGGGAGGATGGTGGTAGNGTGGCGGTGGTGGTTGTGGAGGAATCAGGGTGATGTTGAGATTGGGGTTGATTTTGGATTTGGGGTTGGGTTTGGGTTTGCTCACCCATTTGTAGCATTATTTCTGGAGTTAACTGAAAATAGTGCACTGTTTGTAGGTTCGACAATAGTAGGGTAGTGGTGGCAGGGTGGTAGTGGTGGCGGTGGTGGTGGTGGTGGTGGTGGAGGATAGAGATGATGATGGTGGTAAAGATGAGCTGTATTTTTGGTGGGGTGAAAAATCTTAAAATTGGTAGGGCTAGGATGATCTCATCATCACCAAATAGATAATTCTCATGAAAAATCACATATTTATAAAACTTCTAATCTCGTAAAAAACAAGTTTAAAATTATCAACAAAAATAGACGACCCATAAGTCATCTAACTCTTGCTAGGGTTAGAAGTTTCGACTAAGATGATCTATATGGAGTGTAAATCCTCATCAAAATTTAACCTTTCGATCATCTTCATATGAGTCATACGTACACCACATTGGGCAATATACCTCCTCAAATTTGATCTAGGAGATAAGATTCATATCCTAATGACTTTACAATGGATTGTACGTGGGACTTTCTACGCCGGTTGTGGAAGTATCCTCTCTTATGCCCTTTTCTGGTACTTGTACTTAGGCAATAGTTCACCACTCAAATAAAATCAATCAACAAATAAAAATAGCAACAACTCCTTTTTTAGGTTTGAGAAATTGGATTCCCATTGAGGCCACTACCAATTTGTTAAAGGTCAAGCTTGGATCTACCTCCTCTTTCTCAAAACGTCCTCCACTTAAAAGGGGTCGAAAATTTTTTTGGATATTTTAATTTCACCCCACTTGTTTCTTAATTATTAATATCACTTATTTTTATGCTTCATTAACATCAGTCTATGGACCCTATAAACAGATGATCCAAGGGTGATTTTTTCTGAAGATGATCTTCTCACAATAAATCACACCATGATAAAATTTTTGACTGCACTACAAGATGATTAAACCTAACAATAAAAATAAATGGTTCAGATTAAAAATTAATTTAAATTAAGTTGGGGATAAAAATTTTATAGCGATTTGAATTATTATTAGGATGATCTACATACTGAGAAAATCATCCTCACAAAATATCAGTTTTTGGATTATTCAATGTGGGTATTGTGAATTTGTGTAAATAGAAGGTAACAATAATTTGATATACTCAGAAAGAAAAAGTAGGGGTGGGGGTGGGTGGGAGACTGTGAGTGGTTTATGACCCGAGACGACCTCTTGTTTTATTTGGACGAGTCGTTTTATAGGCGCCCCATCCAAAATTTTATTGGCAGGCCCCTGTTGTAAATCAAATTTGCATTTATTGTTGTTGGCAGCTTAGTAACCGAAACCTTGGTATAGGGGTGACGCTCCCGCTCCGGAACCTCGCGCTCCCGCTCCGAGCTACGCTCCGACGCTCCCGCTCCGAAGGTATTTTATAACTAAGAATATTTTTTAATCGGCCGCTTCGACGCTCCCGTTCCCACTTTCGTTCCCGCTCCGACCTACGCTCTGGTTACTTAGGTTGGCAGATTTGATGGATATCATCATCTAATTAACTTGTTTGATGGCCCGAGAAGATCGATCACACGTTGAAGAACACTCCATTAATTATATCATCTCGAGATGTAACACTGATCCGTCAATGATAAATAATTGAACTGAACCAGAACCAATTTTCTCCAACAGATATCATCTCATACTTCAGTTCAGTGGTTCAATTATCCCGGTTTCAGTTCCCCCGTACTGGAGGAACGTAGACGACAAACAACTTATTTGATTGGTTCTGATTCTGTTCTGGGTAGTTCAATAATCGAATTGAAAACGAACTGTTCACTTCCCTTATTTTGATGGACTTATACTGACCCTTTGATGCTGCTTGCAACTTGGCAGTTTCTCTTTACATCGTTCAGTGGCGCTTTGCTGCGTTATTGCTTGTAAGCCAGAATTGAATTCAGAGGTGAGATGATTAAAGATACATGATTTTCAAGTGCAAAATATGAAATTAAGAGCTTCAAATAACAGTTGATAAGGTAGCTTCCCCTTCATAATATCAAGTATTAGTCTAGCTCAGAAAAAAGATAACAATAACTTGACAAATGAAAATATACAAATCAGATCAAATGAAAGAAGAACAGCAAATTATATGATTGGATTAAAAAAAAAAAGCATTTAATCATCATAGTATTTATCACTTACAAGACAGAAGATCTGGCTCTCATGATAGAGATTACACATTTTTCTCAACTGCAAAGTATCTCAAAGACTAAAACAAAAAACAAAAAGAACAAAAAACAGAAGAAAATAACCAATAAACGAGATCTCTAGACGACGTCTATAAAGAATATATTTATATGAGAAGCAAGAAATCAATAATGAATCTGGGGATTATTTTGATCACCAACCTAATAATAAAATCTCAACTTGTTCATAGGAGTTTCTGTCTGTGTGGAACTTTACTTCTCTTCACAATTTCAACTCTCTCTCTCTCTCTCTCTCTTACTCTCTCTTTTCTTTCTCTGTCTACTTCTGAATTCAGAAAGTATCATCTTCTTAACCCCTTTTATAAGGCTGGCTGGCTTTCAGCCATGCTGCTTTTTATATCCTGAATTCTAACCTTCTCACCTTAAACTCCGATTAGAGGAGTACCAGAGTTTCTTCTGGCAGATCAAGACCTTCTCCTGCTCAACACCATACTCAGTGTCTTCTTTCCGGCAGGTCCATCTCATTGCCTTCGCCATGGTCGATATGGCATCCACGAAATAGCTAGATTCCCGGATAACAGCGTATCCACTAGGACGTAGAATCCGATCCATCTCCAAGAGCACATATTTCATATCACACCTGCCGAACAAAAAGTAAAATAACATCACTATGTGCACAGATTTATGCATGCCATTAGTTTTTATTTTCGTCGTTCTTTCATGTGTGTGCTTATGCAAGTGTTAGACTTCCGAAATGCAATATGCTGTTTAGATTCTAAATATCCCACAAGCTGCCAAGTACGGGATTGGTCAAGTGTGTATATAAACTCTTGGACACCCTTCTCTTGTAAGGGGTTTTCAAGGATGAGTTCTACCCATGGCTTCATATCATTTGGTATCAGAGCTTGACACCAAGTCGAGAATAGGATTAAATGTAAAATGGGTTGCGATTTTGTGGTTGCTGCTAGAGTGGTGGTGTTTTAGGATCCAAAATGTCCCACATCGGCCTAGTATGTGATTGATAGTGTGTATGTTGACCCTTACCCTTCCCTTGTAAGCTGGTTTCAGGGGTGGGTTCTACCAATGGGCTTTAGAGCATCACTTGCTACAGGACATCATGCGGGGTGACACCCGATTAACCCTTAAATGAAGTGTGCCCACCATGACATAAAGAATGAGCCCTTCCTCGACTAGATTATCTCGGTCAAGTAGTTACGAAATAGTACATAAAGCCTTGCATCATTCATTAAAAATAGTAAAAAGGCCTGTTACCTGTGACTTTCTGCAGTAAAGAGGCCATCAAGATGAAGGAGATCGTATGTCCGAGGATAAGTTGAGAATGCCTCACACCTTCAGAACATGAAACAGAAAGAGTTACATTTGCATTGAAGTATAAAAAGTCTGCTATCATTAAGAACTTCACAAAATATAGGGAAATCAATAAGTTGCATTTAGTTACCAGTCATGGTAGGTTCCGATCAAACCCCTATCGTAGACTACAGCGAGAGTATTTTCCGCGTAAGAAGACACAACATTCATGACCCACAAAGGATCCTCTACCAATTCTGCAGCGAAACCTCCGTATACTGTATTCATGTCCATAACATTTCGTATCTTATCACTACCAATAGCCGAAAGTAATTTCTTGTAGTGCTTCACCCGAACCTTCCATTTACTTTCATCATGCTTGAACGCACCGGCACTTCCACCATGAACACCCGAAATGCGTTCAGGAGCAACATGGAGCCGCTCAGGCCACTTTGGAACAGAGTCCAGCCCTGATTTCTTAAACTTTTCGCTTGGGACCACAACACAAGGACGAAGAGGAGTGTACCAAGCCGCATCTGGTTCGGTTCCGTCATCACACTTGGGAGGGTAGACATCTGGGCTAGCAATCTTATCATAACATTTGCTATCCGTGGATTTCTGCCACACAGCAATGTCATCCTTTTTGTTGTATAGTTTGAAACACATGGAGGTCAGATAATCTTGTAACTTCTCATAATCGGATCTCTGCTCCTCCACAGTTGTGTTCCATCCCCTCCAGCGGTTCTCGTAGTTCACTGGCGGACCAGATAAGACCCAGAAGCCTCCGGGGCGAAGTATGCGGTGTATTTCCAGTAGGTAAAGTCCACCTGAAAACGGGACAATCAGGCAAACACAAAAAGGTAAGACGGTGGAAGGAAATAGCTGGTGGGGAAAACCATTTGACTTTTCCCAACAAATGGATCTCTTAAGCCAAAAGGAACCCCCATAGGAGATCATGATCATCCATTTTTCAGAAGGTTGTTCAGAACCATTTATTGGACTCTTCTAAATGGCCAAAAGGAATGTATCTGATAAAGGTTCAGATCATCACCACTGGTCGTGTTTTGGCTTCAGAGATCTCTGAGTTGGGTGCATTAGATTTCAATGAAATTAAATTAAATAGTTACCAAAAAACGCCAAATTCAACAAAGGATAATCGGTTGTGGTAGCAAAAGAAGATAAATGGAAGACACTAGTAAGAGTCAAGAAAAAAGATAATTACCAAATTCTGTCCATGGGATGAGGCATCTTGAGCAGTGAGCCATATCAAATGAATTGGAAGGGAAAGGAAGCCGTTGAGTAGAGATGATACCCAAGATTGCTGGAATCCCACGTTCCAGTGCAAACTGGACTTGAGCCTCATGATTATCTCTTGGTGCAAGAGAAACGGTTATAATCCCTCGATCCAACAAATCACCACCCCAACTTGCAACCTATAAAGCAAACAAACCGATCCTTTTTAATATAAACAGAAAGAACTTTCTTGAAGAAAATTAACTCTAGTACTGAAATTGTGAATTTTTTTCTTTGAAGGATCATGTAGTCTTCAGGATTCAAAAGACAAGCACCTTTACACTGTAACTATCTTAACATGATTTAATTTTCAGAATAGGAGATAAATAATTTAACTAGGAAGTGCTGGATACAAAAAAAACTTATCAGTAATGCAGATAACTAATTGAATATGTATATATTATGGCGAGAGTGAACTTAGAATTCCCGTCAATTGGTGTAAGCAACGCAAGTGTTTTAAGATCCTGTATCAATTCTATGAATAATGAAATGATTCAAGGACTCACCCCACAACCAGTATCAAGAGCAGTTCGGACAGTCCCATCTTTCATTTCAGGGATCAAATCTTGCATCAAATCCACATATGCGCTAACTCCTTTAGGGAACATAGTACCTCCTCCAGGGAAAATAAATTTCTCTCCTTGTTTCCTTAACCAGTTCTGATTAGATTTCTGCTTGTTGATCCAATCATACGGCACATTTCTGAAGACATACACATGAACAAAAACCCATCAACAAATGAATTAACCAGCAGAACTATATTGTATATCACACGATATCCATGAGTATATAAAGATCAAATGTGAGCTACATTACCTATACCAACATTCATTTCTGCTCTTAGGCCACTTAATTGGTGGTTTGTAACCGTCTGGTGGGGGCACCAAGCACTCTTTTCTTTCAAAGATTGGAGGGCAGTGACGTTCAAAAAATGAAAGTCGGTGGACGCTGTACTTCTTCCACCTCTGTAATAACAAAGAAACTTTGTAATGTTACAAAAATAAAATCATGCGTACTGCGCGCTCAGATCAGCAAAAAGCACATAACAAAAAACGAAACCAGTGGTCATCAGGATTACCCTTGGATCTGTGCACGGCGTATAATCCTGATAGTCGCTGCCACATTCTGGGAAAGCAACAGGCTTAATTTGAAGAGGAGTAGATATGACATCCTTAGAAGAAGATTGAACTGGTTTTGCAACTTCCTCCACCAAGACTTTGTTTTTCTCAGAACAGAAAATCCCACCAAGATAAAACGAAAACCCACATATTACAACAAACATTATTGTCATGGGGACCATTCTGGAATTTTTATCAGGGTGAGAAAGTGGTTTGCCATCTTTATCTTTGTTCTTCATCTTTCCTGAAACAATCAAATACCTGCATTTCAAAGCAATATAATTTGTTAAACTTCTTACAGTCCAAAAACCAAATCCAAAGAATTCAGATATCTACTAACATTGACAGACATAATAATCCATCTAAAAGAGTGTTTGTGAATCAAAACTTAATTAAATGATTAGGTTTCTCTCCTCTCCACACACTAAGAGTCTAAGATGCTACCAAGTATAATTCTAGCCAGATATGAAGCTAGGTTTTTCTCCACACACTTTTATGTCAACTAAGATAGTGTTTTCTACATCAGATCAGTTCTTCCTCTCTTCAAATCTCAAAAAAAAAAAATTATAAGATCTCAAAATAATAACAATTAAAAAAACAAGACCAGGAATCAAATTTTTAGAGAATCTATGAAGTATTCATAGATATAAACGAATAATTCAATCATCCCACCAGATTGAATAATTCAAAAGAAAAAAAAAACCCAGATCTAATGGTCAAAATACAAGTTGGTCTTCACTAGTAACTGAAGACATGAACAATTACCTTTTTCTTCTGTCCCTTTTTCTTCAAGATCTTGGGACCATTATAAGAAATAAGAACCTCTAAGAAGGGCCCTCTATTTCTTCCCACTAACTCAAAAAGATGAGGAAAACAGAGTTCCTCACCTAACCATGAAAAAAGCAACAAATCCACATGCACATAACTAAAATCATTTTCTTCAGACAGAAGAAAAGTTCCCATTCAATCAATTCCTTTTCTCTCTCCACTAATTTTTCAAAACCCATTTCTTCTATCCAATCATCTCTCTCTCTCTTTCTATCCCTGTAATTCATACGTTACATTTTTACCTACCTATGCAAACAAACAAAGGAGAACAGAACAATTCAACAGCAAAAATAGGAAGAAAAAGAAGAAATCCCATTTTATGAATGAGATCTACTGCATTACCAAATAAATGAACCCAAATAGTAAAATCAAATCCCGATATGAATCAATTGTTACCAAATAAAGATCAAACTTCCATTAATGTACATAGATTCATTAGAGAAAACCCATCTAAAAACGAACCCAAATGACAAAATTAAAAGATACCCAGATGAGCAAATCCAATCAAAAGATCAAAAGATCTACCACAAATTCCCCAATGAATTACCTCTGCTAAATGTTGTTGTTTCAGAAACTTCTCTCTCACCCTCTTTCTCTCTCTTCTCCAACTCTCTGTTTTGCTCTTGCAATCTTGTAATCAATGACAGACTTACAGAGAGAAGAAAGAAACCCAAGTGAGAGAAGTGACGAGATAAGGAAATGACCCCCACTGACAATCAGAAAACTTGAAGAACAAAAAAAAACTCAGATTTTCCTCATCCCTCCCAATAACCTTATAAATAACTCTCTCTCTCTCTCCACTTCTTCTCCCTCCCAACCTGCCTCGCTGTCACCTTTCTTTCTCTCTCTACCTATCTCTTTCTTTCTCTCTCTAGAATTTGACCCCTTTAAAAATCTACCTGGATCGTCTCTGGATCAGGTAAAAGGCAAAGACCAAATGATTTGTGTTTAACCTTAGGAGGAGGAGCAAGCTAAAATCACACGCAGAACAGGAAAAAAGAAAAAAGAAAAATGAAGACTATCATTTATAAATTTACCCTTTTAATTACTATAAATTACCAAAACTACCCTCCGTTCACTTAAATCTAATCGTTAAATTTGTTAAGATTTACACTGACGTCTGTCGGTGGAATTTTAGAAAATCTCGCCCCGTCAGAATTCATGAGTACCGTTCTCCTCAGGTGCAAATCTTTTGATTAAATTTCAAATATGTAAATCTCGATGAACATTTAACGGCTTGATGTTAAGGACGAGGACGTCTGCTAAGGAATACGATAATATTGGGCGGAAATTTCTCCGCAAATTAGCGCCGCTAGCTTTTTACGTATTATTCTTACACGCATTTTGACACGGACATACGGAAATAAATATATGGTGAGGATTAAGTGTTTATGATGATGGATATGAAATAGACGGTTCAGATTACTTTTAAAGTTTTCCTGTTTTTGATAATTTTTGGAATTCCAAAATTTGCTTGATGAATTTTATGGTTTGTTTGAACGGGGGATTTTAAGTAGGGATTTTGTGGAGAGCCGAGATTAGGTAAAAAATTAGTTAGAAATCATGTTATAAATCTAACTAATTTTCTATCAAATTTCGCGTCCTCAATCCCTACTTAAAATCCTGCATCCAAACAAACCATTAGATAATATGTATATAATACCCCATTAAAAAATAAAAAAATATAAGTACCCATTAAAAAATCAAAAAATTATCTTTGGAAAACATTTAATTAGAAATAAAAATAACAAAAATAAATAAATTATAGAGAAGAAGATATGTTCCCGAGATATTTGGGTGCAGAAATTGTTACAAACTTATGGGGGACCATGTGAAAAAGACCCAGGATATTTTATTTAATATTTTTGATACATTTTTTATGGGGTAAATTTTCAATCAATTTTTTTATGAGATTAAAAAAATTTAAAAAAAGATACATTTTTGGTGATTATGATGGACATAACTTCAAGGCAATTACGGAGTTGGTAAAAGCTCTCTCCGTTAACTTGGAGGTTGAGTGTTCAACTCCTCTTGAAACTAGTCTACGAAATAATTCTTCAATTTACCCAATAGCATAAATTAGAGGTTAGCACTAACTACAAATACTAGGAAGGTACTCAAAGATGGCCCGATCTTTATGCAATTAATTCACGCGAGCTAATAATAACCAGGCAAAATTATTTGTTTGACGTACAAGTCTTGTAAAAATGAAGGTATATTTGTGCATTGCATGTATTTTTTATGCTCATTTTATCCAGACTAAAAAAATAAAATAAAAAAAACATTTTTTTTTGTTTAACACTTCACTTATTCTTACACGAATATGTTGATATTCATAGTGAATAGAACATCCTCTTTAAAAATTAACTCTAGGTGTATTGCCTATAAACCCCACAAAATGAAAGGGTTTTTATTGTGCAATGTTAAGGGGGGCTATATAATCCCCCCTCATATTTAAAAGCAGGTAGATGACCTGCAAGAAATATTATGAAGCTTCACTTGTATCTAAGCAAAACACAGGAATCGAAAAGAAGTTCACGCGTTTTCTGATGGTTTTAACTACATTTTGCAACGGCGCGTTTGGACACCCACTTATGAAGACCGGCAGCTCAATCACGTGGACCCCAGCATAAATTACAGTACACTCCCTAATTAATTAGTTTAATGAAACTTTGCCTGTTTGTCTATTTTACCCTCATGGAGTGACACAAATAAATTCCTTTCCTGATGAGAGCAAGATCCAAGGATTAGATGGATCGTCATTGAATTCAAGATGGAGATAGAAAAATTCTTGAGATTAAGTGAAGATTGGCGAGATCAAGTAGCATTACTTTTGTACTTATATTGTTAGGATTTTGTTCAAAATCTCGCCATTTTAATATTTTGTTAAAAATATTTTGCAGTTATAGCATTACTCTCAAACAAGTTACTTCACTTCATAAATAAGTGTGTTTATGTAAACTAAAGAAATTAAGTCGACTAGAAGAGCATAGATCATTAGTAGGTGGGAGTATAAGTCCATTAGTAGAGCAAGTGAATTAGACCCGTAAATATCATTTAAATAGTAGATTTATGTCATAAAAAAAATTGATTTAACAAGCCCGTGCATTAACGACATAAACATCCAATGGTTATTCAACTCCGAGCTCGATCACAATTTTTTTTTAAGCATGCTCTTGTGAAATGGGGACTAACACCCTTTTATCACTTTATGAAAACTAGCTTACTAATCTCCTAAAAATAACATACCTAAAATTCTTTACGTAATGTTAGAGAATCTTAAACCAAAGACCTTCCACAAATGAGAGAAACGCTCCGATGAGAATAATCTCACATGGGATATGAGAGCCTAGCAAACTCAATATATAATGATTCTCGACCACTCCACTTATTACCAATGAGTTAGAAGGCCACAAACTTAATACGCTCAACGGTGTTCAATAATACACTCTTAAAGATGAAATAGGTTTATCTTGATAGAAAATTATTTATATTAAATTGGACAAAATTCCTGCCCGTTTGGTAAAAATTAAGATAATTGATTATAAGGCTCATAGTTCTGGGTTTTTATTTGAGTGTTTGGTAAAAATTATAGAATTGCTTATCATATAAATAGAATTGGATTTTTGATTAAAAATAAAAATAAAAAATACCTATTTAATAAACAATAAATAATTTATTAGATTATCGGGATCCATCATCGAGATTCAACGGGATCCAAAAGAAATAGAAGAGAAAACGCTCTTTTCTCATGTCTCTGCAACTCTTCATTCTCCATTCATGAACATGTATATTCTACTCTCTCTCTCTCTCTCTCTCTCTCTCTCTCTCTCTCTCCTATCTCTTTCTCTCCCTATATATCTCCCCCAAAGTTCAGAGCCTACTGAGCTCCATTAATGGCTTCTTAGAGCAGGGCCAGTCGTATACCCTTAACCCCTTAAAATTTTGGGTGGGTTAAGGGGTTAAGGGTAGGGTAGGGCCAATCACGTAATAGGAAATCTCGTAGAAATCTTCCGCGATCCTATTTTTTAGGATTTTTTTTAAAATTCTCGTGAAACACTTTCGAGTTGTCTTTTTTTCCTTTTTTTTAGAATTTTTTTATCTTCATCGCGGAAGATTTTCACTATCTTTATTTTTTTGGGTTTTAAACAATTTTCTCGCGGAAATCTTCTGCGATTTCTCTCATCGCGGCAGGAGTCTTCCGCACAGGAGAACTCTTACGCGGGTACCCGTGAACCCTTAAACACGACCTCAAACTAAGGGTTAAGTTGGAGGTTCTGGTGCACAAGAGTATCCACTGACCTTCGTTTTTAGTTCCGTTAAGAGTTCAAGGGTACCGAGTGGCCCTGCCCTTACAAGGTCCATTGAGCTCCACCATTTGCAAGCTCAAAGTTGTCCTCTCTCTTTTTTGTCTCTCTCACCTCTCTTCATCCCCTCTCTCCAAAGGTCAGAACTGTCCGAACTTCATTAATGGCTTCCTGTAAGGGGATTTTCATTGCAAATTTAAAATTTGCAAATTACATGACTGGGATAGGTTTGCGTTATTAATTTGGGGATTTTTCTTATGGTCTTAGATGTCTGTGAATTAGGTTTTTGGCAGTAATTAGGGCTTTGGTAATAATTTGTGTTAGGTTGAAAACTTCCTATCATTGATAGAATCTTCTTCATTCATTTGACTAAAATCGAGTTTCTTACAGAATTAATTTAAATTCTAGAAACTATTCTGCTAAAAAATTTGCCAAACAGGGCATTCAAATCTACCATCAATTCTGAATTTTTAGGTGAACCCCAAAATTTGAAGATGATAGCGTCTATATTTTGTCAAATTAGAGAAGGTGAAATGAATTATTGTAAGTCTTGAAAATTGGGCAATCGGAGTGTCCATTTATAATTCATTTTTCCTCAGGGGATGAGCCAGAGTTAATGTTCACTAAATCTTGAAGTCCGATCTAATTAATACCCTAATAATCTCCTAAGAAAACAAACCCTTTAATTACTATATATATGTATGTATTTAAACACGAGTTTAAACATAAACCGTAAAACGTGGCTTCCAACAAGGCTGATCAGGTTGCACACGTGTGAAAAACACGTCAGAACACAGTTCTTTAATCCATCATTAAAATAGAAGAAAGAAGGACGAGAAGACTTTTCCATTCTCTTTTTGGGTTTCAGAAAACCAGACGAGACGACGACGACGACCTAACAACGAGGTCCATCGTTTTGATGAACCCAAGACCAAGAGTTCGTGAAAACCTAGACGTATCGAGATTGATGAAACTATTGGCCCAGTTATCCACGTGGCTCTCAATACTTGCTTAAATTTGTGGGATCTATTTTTTGTAGGTGGGACCAAATTGCAGAACTTTTTTTTTTTTTTTTTCAGCTTTCACTAATAAAAAAAGTACATCGAAGTTGAAGTTAACAACTTGACGTATAATCAAACTATAACTACTAGTTTTAGTTTACCTTTCAACGACCAAGACAAACCAGGACAGACAGTTGGTCTTGGACCCTTGTTTAATAACAGTATCTTCAGCTCTACTAGAGCACCTTACTAATTTCTAGAAGAGCACAGACTTTCACATCTTTACTACGATTAAAATTTTAAAATAATATTAGAAGTATTCTCAGAATGACTCTCAAGATGAGATGACAAAATTTACTTTAAATTTAAAAAAGTAAAAAATAATTTTACACGAGCAAATCTTGCCATTTCATATTTGTAGCATTATTGATGAAGTTGTCTGGAGTTGAGCTCATGACCCCAAAATATGAGATAGGAGCTTTAAAAGCTATTCGTAGTGACTTTAACATAAAGTTTGATGCCCAACGGCCAGCCTTATAAAGTCTACGTAGATACGATCAAAAGGTTGATTTTTCATAAGAATGTTTTTTTATTTCTCACCATGTAATTCATCTTAACAAAAAATCAATTCATTCTAAAACATCTGACCCCATCAAAAATTAATTGAAAGTTGATATTTATATAGAATTATTTTTCTCACCATTGATTTTTAATCCAATTTTGATTGGGTTAAAAAAAATTTAATAAAACTTTTAGTTCATCATCACCAAACATAGACTATATTTTCATGTAAACTCCACAACTATGTGTCAAATTTTATGTCAAAGTATGGGTGTGCATGTAGCCTTATTCTTGTTTTATTTAGAAAACATATTAATTAGCCGTTCTAACAATCTTTTATGACAATTTTTAACTTTTATTTTTTCTTGAAAACAATTATCTTTTTATTCTGTTTCCTTGTTTTCTTTTCACCAGAAAAAAAAATGGTGTAAATTTAAGTGGGAATCTCAAAACTCGGAATCTGGATCGTTGAACACTAACAAAGTCAACTCAAGCGTTTTCTGGAGATCATAATGAAAACCTGAGCCGAGACAGTCAAACCCAAAACCTTGACTTGGGAAACCAACATGATTTAATTTTACACCTCGATTTCCAAATTAGGTCATTATATAAGAAGTTCGAGGCCGTGTAAATTCAGCCAAATTAGAAGATTTGATTGTTATTTTGTGAACCCACTTTACATAAGTTTGATTTGAGTGCTATTTTGTGTCGAAAATATATTAACCGTTTTTGCTTTTGATTTGATCATAATGCAGAGCCAGGATTTTGTAGTTGTAGGGCCAAAATTTTGTGCAGGAGTCAATATATACATGAAATTAATCTATTTTTATATATTATTCTACATAAAATCAATAGAGAGTAGCTTGACGTTAGGGTGTTAAGCCCCCCAAGGTCTCAAGGTGGCTCCGTTCCGCCTCGACTTTTAAAGTTGGTAAAATATTTTCTCCATCATCTAGCTAAAAATTAAAGTTGCACAATTAATTAAGTCAACATTGTTTGAACCAAATATTATCTCTTATGCTTCTAAACTCACCTACTCATGCTCATCCTATGGAAATTACTCATTAAATGTAACCAATTAAATTTTGAGAGAAAACGAGTGAGGCTTTTATTTATTCTTATTTTTTTTTTTAAATTTAAATAATTTTACGTCAACAAATAATTTTTACGAGTGAGTGTAGAATTTTTTCATTCTCTCTCTAAATTTAAATAGTTATACATCTGCTGGTAACTTAATTCAAGTATCCAAATCTGGGTACCTAAAAATCAACACTATCTGTAATTTTAAATGAAAAATTGAGACGACGAGAGAGGGTACTACTTCACCGTCACGACGGCAAATGCACACGGACTGCTGCGTTTTTTTAAAAGAAAAAAAAAATCAACTCTTTTTATCACCGACACCGACACTGACACTATCTTTTTATTATTATTATTATTATTATTAGGGTGGAGAGGGGGCTCTGTCTTACTTTATTCGTTGCGTCGGCGTTACCATCATCTCCTTTCTTCTTAAATGAACAGGGAACAGAACAGGGGAGAAGAAAGTAGTGTACGTTCAAAGAACAGTACAGACGGTATTCATGACAAAATCACACTTACCCCTGTCCCTCAAAGTGGGCCCACTTTCATTTTCTTTTTTTTTTCTTTTTCTCTTTTTATTTAAAGAACAAAAGCAAAGCCCACCCCAAAATTTCCATTCTTCTCATTACGTAAAGGATCTTTATTATTTACATTTGGTTGGAATCTTTTTTATATCCATTCTTATTGGGTCGGGTGATGAATGCATAACATTCTGGGTCATATTTGACCCGAAAAGATGGAGAAGATTGAGGTTAGAATTTGATAATCTTGACCCATTAATCCGTCTATGATTGATCAATCCTTTACCAGCTTTAGATTTTGTACTCAAATTCTGCCCACAATAAATTAGGTTAATTAAATTTTTAATTTTTAAAATAAAATTACTTTTATTTTTTTAAAATAAAATTGCTCCTACACTCTAGAAGACAAGACTCCAAAAAATCTCTCCTATAAACCCAAACTTGCCATGTGTACTTAATGCATGCATGTCGTCTTATTAAAGAGAAAGAGAAATATCCCCATAAGCCTAAACTCGAAAAATCAACTAAAATTAATAACAAAAATAAATAAATATATATATAAATTAGTCTTGTGTGGCTTGTTCAATAAACGGACACTTTTTTATAAATTTTAAGGCCTTATTATCGTCATACGTATGCATTAATTATACCTCGGGGCGGGTCATGATGAAAAACAATTGAATTCAATCACTAATTAAATGTCATTTAACAGCCGGATTATATAGTTTTGGTGAAATAGATCTATCAATCAATTTTATTAATGGGTCCAGACAATTTGGGACCCAATCGAATACAATGGTTTGTACTTGATAATTAAAGTGTAAAAAGTCTTTTGAATTTGTCAATTTTTTTTTTAATTCGTTGAATATGTCAAATTTACAAAAGAATAATGTTAAACCTACATCAAGGGTCTTACACTCCATTGTGATTTGTCGTGTTCATTGCAAATTGATTTGCCCCCTTCATATTCGGCCTTTGCTGTAGCAACTACTATAGATGTATCACAATCCTTTATGAAATGGCAACGACTAAAAACAAAACAAACCAAAAATAAAAAATAAAAAAATAAAAAATAATTAATTAAAAGATCGTTAATTTGATATAATCTGTGAAGCGTTGAGACATCATTCAGCGTACAGTTGAAGAAAGAAATTAAGAAATAATATAAAAAAAGAAGAAGCAAAGAATATAGATTAGGAAATGTGTCGGCCATTTCGGGTAAATGTATTGCCCTCTATTATTACAAGCGTTGTGTACATATGTTATACCTTATTCAAGGAGAGAGAAAGTTCGAGAAAATCATGAAAAAGATCTACAGTT
Organism: Macleaya cordata; assembly: GCA_002174775.1. Taxonomy (NCBI): domain Eukaryota; kingdom Viridiplantae; phylum Streptophyta; class Magnoliopsida; order Ranunculales; family Papaveraceae; genus Macleaya; species Macleaya cordata. The sequence continues at coordinate 966,518 of MVGT01000436.1, forward strand.
ATGTTTTGGTGAAAATAAAATTAATAATTTATCCATTTTCAGGGGAAAAAGATGACTATTATATAGTGAAGTAAACTTTAACAAAAAATAATTTTTTCAAGGACACCAAAAATAAAAAACCCCCCCAAAACTCCATTCTCTTAACTAATAGTATAGATTTTTATAAGTAGAAAGGTAATATATATTAAGTTAAGTAACAATTAATAGAATAGTTCAAGATCATTATATATTAGATTGCAAAGCTCGCATGAGTAGTGAATAATAATGTGTGTGTGAGGTAGTAGTAGTATCTTGAGTGGTTGGAAGGCAAGTGGTTGGAAACTAGCTTTCCTTTAGCAAGGTCTTAAGTTCGAATCCTTGACAAGGGTCATTTGAGTTTAACGGAGAGATTTTTAAGAAGTAATAGTAGTATTATTCATCAGCTTAATTAATTAATTATTCAATGATATCGCATGAATGTGGGGCCAAGCCATACCTTACCAATATGCATGTTAAAGGTGGGGGGACGATGACTATCATCAAACACACAACATAACGTTAAATAAAACAAGTAAAGAGTTGATTGGTATAAAGCTAGCTAGTGTGAAAGAGATTGAAAGAAAGAAAGAAAGAAAAAGATGGAAGGGTCAATTAGTTAATTAATGAAAGGATCGATCTGTTCCTTTTCTATCTAAATATCATTGGCCGGTAGAGATCACTAGAGAGAGAGAGAGAGAGAGAGAGAGAGAGATTAGAAGTCAGTTAGGGTTTGCTGCTAGCTGATGAGTTCAACGCGGTATCATCCAATTGCATGCATATGCACTTGTCTTTGTTTTGTTTTGTCTCTTAATTTTATAAATATAATTAAACAGCTAGCCCGTCCCCTAGCTAGCTAGCTTCCTCCATGTGTATAGCGTATTAGTAAGCACCGATTTTCTTGTTTAAAAAAAAAGGTATTTCAGTCATTTAATTCATAGAAATTAATTGTCCATTCTCCGCACCTACAAATGCACCCTTTAATCCACTCCACGCGACTCCACCGTCAAGTGTAAATCAGGTGTAAAAAAATAACAATGACCACGGGACACATCCAGTATTTCGTAAAAGAACATAAGGTTATTTTGGTCATTTAGTACGCCCACGGGACACATCCGATATTTTGTAAAAAATATAAAGTTGTTTTGGTCATTTAGGATGTGGGATTATGTTGACCCACCATCAAATTTTAGTTTTTTAGGGTGGGGGTAACGGTCACCCACCTTTTTTGTCTTTGTCCTAGTCATCTTATATACCGTTCTCCTTTGTTATATAGAAACTAGCCCCCATATCCCGTGCAAGGCACAAGGGCTTCTTTTAAAAAAAAAATTAAAATTTTTTATTAGATAATTAGAAAATTTAATTATTTTATAATTTGAATTAATGTTTATAATATAAGTTTTTTTAACCCACACCTAAGAGAGGGGGTTTTGTTAACCCAATAATAGATAATAGATTGGGCCAAATGTTTATAATGTAGGTTTTTTTAACCCACACCTAAGAGAGAGAGTTTTGTTAATCCAAGGCTTCTCCTATAGTATACTAGAGTAGATAATAATAGATAATAGATAGCCCCCATATCTCATGCAAGGCACGGTGGCTTCTTTTAAAAAAATTAAATTAATTTTTTTATTAGATAATTAGAAAATTTAGTTGTTTTAGATTGGGCCATATGTTTATAATGTAGGTTTTTTTAACCTACACTTGAGGGAGAGGGTTACACTTGAGAGAGAGGGTTTTATTAACCCAATAGTAAATAATAGATTGGGCCCTATGTTTATAATGTAGGTTTTTTTAACCCACACCTAAAAGAGAGAGTTTTGTTAACCCAAGGCTTCTCCTATAGCATATTATAATAGATAATAGATAGATGTGCATGCAAGTGTTACATACATCCAAATGTATGTTTAGTACATCTTAAACACTATATTAACATTGAATTAAGGACAAAGAAGAACAAGCAGGCGCTGCCCTTAATTTGTACCCATGCATGCATGCATGCCATTAATTCTGTGCTACTTATATATATACAATACCCCCACCCCACCTCCACACGTATACGCGTATAAGTTGGTTGTCCTCAGCCAAAAAAACTTACTTTGCCTTGCGCATGTGAGTTGGCAAATTCTGCAGCGTGTGATTTGGTTAATCTATTCACAAACTTATCCCCAATACAAACCTCGATCTTAATTTTTTTTTTCTGCTAACACTACATTTATACTTTTTTAACAATGTAAGTGAATATTAGGTGAGCGTTTTTGGACACGACATATGGGCTGATGTGATCTCAACAATGAGGAGTTCTTCGTCACAAAAAAACAACCCTTAGATCAACTCCATGTATATAGCACCCACTCGCATGTAAGTACATTGTAAGAATAAAAGTGAGTATTAGGTGAGCCCACATAGAGACAACCCATACGCTGATGTGATATGAACGATGAGGAGATCTTTGTGACAAAAAATAAAGTCGGTATTAGATGGGCACACTTAGGGACAATACGTGGGATAATCATTTTCTGTCGTGGAATAGACCATCGACAAAAAAAAGCAGCCCTTGAATCGACGTCATGTACTATCTACCGTTAGGTGTAAATCAAGTGTAATTATTACAGAAATGTATTGAAAATAATATACATGAAAGGACCCACATGCTGGAGTGATCATCCTCATAAAAAATCATACCTTGGATCATCTCTACAGTAGCCCCATTTCTGAGTATATGTAGAGTGTAGGAATAAGACAAACATAAAATAAAGAAAAACTGGTGGGTTGGAATACGCAAGGGAGTGGTGAAAGAAAGAAGAAGAAACAAAAAAAGAACTATCAACAATATTCGGACATGCGGAACTCAACGGCTAAATCGTCTGTCCCATTAAGACACGGCTCCCCCTGTTCTTCATTTCTCTATCTCACTTTTTCTCCCACTCACCCGGCTGAAGCGGCTCAATGAGTGGTGACTGTAGGTAAGGGTGAGCCCCTTTATTGGTAGAGCCATTGGATATTCTCCACCCATGACATTTGAAAACTTTTAGCTCTGATACTATATTAATAACCATTGTCTCTAAAAGTTTGGAGTAAACAAAAATTGGACTCAAATAAACCCAAGTACAAAATATCAAATAAGGTGGTGCTACGAGTTGCCCGCATATTATTAAGCCGTATCTTAATAATGCACCTCGAATAGACACGAAAAGAGCAAAAAGTTAAAGTACTTAACTTAAGATCTTATATTTAAATCAAAATTGGCAACCAATTATGATTCCAATTTGTGTGATTTTTTACTAGCTAGTTAGAAGTTAGAAAAATATTCCTCTAGTATTCCTCTAATATTTATATATATATATATATATATATACAGAGGGAGGTTATTGCACCCCCTCTTAGAACGCCCCTTATAACGCCCCCTCCTGTGGGGCTCACATACGATGCATCTAAGGGCTGATTTTTTTATGAGATATTCTTCTTAATATGTATATCATCATATTAAAAAATTATTTCGTTTTAAAACTTCTAACCCCTTCAAATTAACCTTTGAAAATTAGTAACTATTTAGTAACTATTTGAGGAGTCAAATAGTTATCAATTTTTGATAAGTAATTTGAGGGGGTTAAAAATTTTAGAACAGACTGATTTTTTAATATGATGATATACATATTGAGAAGAACAGCCCATAAAAAAATCAGCCCTTGAATGCATCGTATGTAGGCTCCACAGGAGGGAGCGTTATAAGGGGGCGTTCTAAGAAGGAGTGCAATAACCTCCCTAATATATATATAACAGGTCTTGATCCTATATATGAAATCTTAAAACTGAATCATGAAAATCACTCAAATTGAAAGCTATGACTGCTGAATAAGCTGAATGTTTTGCTGTTCTTTATGGTGTTTTTTGGGCTCTTGATCTTGGTATAAATAATCTGTATTTAGAAGGGGGCAATCAGGCTGTTATCTCCTTTTTATCTACAGGGCAAGGTTCTATACACTAGAGTAATATTTCAATCTTAGAAGATACTCAACAACTGCTCAAATCTTTTCGTTTTGTTCATTGTAAATATGTTAACAGGGTTTGTAATCAAGCAGCTGATGGTCTAGCTAAGTATGCTCATAGGTCTACTTCGGCAGTTCGTTGGTTTCAAGATCCTCCATCTTTTTTATCAGACGTTTTGTTGCAGGATAGTTCTAATGTTTCCTTTGTTTCTTCTGTGGCTTGTACTCTAGTTAATACTGTTCCTATAGATACTGCAGGAACTTCTACTTCTGTAACATAGTTTCTGGTTAATAATATCTTCTTTCTTTATTAAAAAAAAAAAATCATGAGAACCAATCTCGAACGAATCAGAACTAGAATCTATTTATAAACATTCTCATTTTTTCTTAATAAAAATTCAAATTTCACTAAATTGGGTGGAATATTTTTGTGATCTGTTTAGCCTAAAGCACACTCCAACGTTTTTTAGTCCTAAAAATTAAAAATTGAACAACCTTTTAACTTTAAATAAGATTTTGACAAAAATATTATGTTTTAGGTACTAAGACTGCGAGCTTAGCCTTTTTGCAGTGTCAGGACCAAGGACCAAAGAAAACAATTTTTTTTTTTTGAGGGAAAGATGAGCGGACCGAAGAAAACATTTGCTTCTCCTCCACCGATCCCTAATATTTCTGAATTTTTGCCCAATTTCCCCTTAAAATTTTTATATAAATATTCGATATCCACAAATGTCCATTTATTATCAAAATAAAAAATGATATTAACCATTAAAAAGATAGCGAAGAAGTTAAGACACTCATCTCATAAAAAAGGAGGTCGAGTGTTCGACCAATAATTATATATAATACAATAGTAGTGAAAGTGAAGTATATAGTAATGGTGGTTTATTTATTATTAAAGGACCACAAAGGGGCATGCATGTGCATTATATGTGGAATTTGGTTATGTAGTGAAGACGACGTTTCAATCAATAATTATATATAATACAACAGTAGTGATAGTGAAGTATATAGTAATGCATGCATAATATATACATAATAGGAACATTATCAAGTAGTATCTAGGGCACATGCATGTGTTTTTTCACTTTCATTTTATTGGAATTTTTTAGCTTTTATATTTCATTTCATTATTATTAATTAAGAAGTTTAATTACATATATGTCTTTTAATTATCTGTTTCTTGTTTTGCTTAAACGTCAAGTTTGAAACTTTGCAGCTGCATGTTGCTGTTAAAAATTGTTCAATAATGATTGATTGGTTTTGTTTTGTTTTTGTTTTTAATATGAGAAATGCTTGAGGGACCGATCCCTCAATCTGTTTTTTTATACAGATTGAGGTGTCATCCTCAATCCACCATCCATTATGATTTGTGTGGTCCCTACAAATCACAATGGGTGGTGGATAGAAGATGACACCTCAATCTGTATAAAAAAACAGATTGAGGGCTCTTTTAATATATCCTTCTAGTTCCACTACAAGAAAAAATGACCTTTTTAGTTTTTACAACTATTGAGAGTAAAGCAATGAAATACCAGGTGCATGAGTCTCCTTTTGTACGTTTCATCTATTGTGCATTACATGTGGAATTTGGTGATGGTTACTATAGATCCATAGGACCTAGGGTTCAACAGGTTTGGCACCACAAAGCTGGTGCCTAAATGATTTGGAACTAATCGTACGGGACCTGATTTTATCCAAAATAGGATGGCCCTTATTTGGTCCATGGGCAGCATTAATTACCGTACATGCGATCGACTTATCGAATTTTTTATGAAAAGGCACAATCTACAGTGGACGCATAAAACTTTGAGATTGACGCGAATCACGAGAGTATGTGGAATACATACTCCACCATCGGATTATGCTTTTGTTCTTTTTTATTTGTAAGTAGTTTTGTGTGGGTTTGAAATGAGAAGGGTTATTGCACCCCTAAGAACACTCTATTGCACCCCATCATGTGGTGGTCGAATTTGACCGATATTTTCAATCACACTGGTCAATATCATGATTTCGATCGTTGGTGGTTGAATTTGATCATCTTCTTTGGGTTTTTTATTTTTCCAATCAGATTTGAATATTTTTCTTCTTGTTAGTCTGTTTCAGGTCGGGTGTATGGTGATGATTATGGTGAAGGGTTGATTGTCAAGTGTAGGTGTGGGGGAAAAGGAGGGGGAAAGTGGTGGTGGTGGAGGAGGTTTTGTTGGTGGTGGTCGAAGGTTGTGGTGGTGATCGGCGGTGGCAGAATGGTGGCAGTGGTGGTGGAGATGGTAGGGTATATTTTCATATATTTGGTGGGGTATAATTAAGAGGATAACTCCCTCTAATAAAATGAGCTATAAATTGAATGAGTAGAAAATGAGAGATTTTCTACTCAAAGCCATTTAACCAAGCCATTCCCCATCTTCGAGGAGCTTCATAGCCGATCCATTACAAACTTTTTGAACCCACCAACTCTCCAAAGCCCAACAAGAACTATAAAAGGTGGGCTTGGTCTCAGTCAAGATTGGGTTGGACAAGGGTTTAAATACGAGTTTTGCTACAATAACACTAGAATTTGACACCAAAAGATTACATCTGTTTTTTTAAAAGTGGTATGAGAGGCTGAAATGGAATAATATTTTTTCAACAACTGTTATGATTGGTTTCCAATTAATAAAATAAGCAGATGTAATCTTAAATGTCAAAATCTAGTGTCCCTGTAGTAATGCACTTTAAATACAATATCGGGCTTAAAAAGAAATCGAAAAGACAGCTCTTATTAGGGCTCCCCCATTGGTTGAAGGGAATGCTAGAAAATTGGGCCTTTAGACCCAAATTTGTACCTTCTCCTCATTTTATATATTTTTTTCTTGGGGATTTCCCTCTCCCAAAATAACAAAACCCTAAAAACTCCACAACCTGCAACCAAACTGCTACATACAACCACTATCACTCCACCACAACAATGTCATCGTTGCCACTGCCAACTCAACACAGCCATCATCAATATCACCGTCATGACCTCAACCGTTGCCCCCTTCAAAACTAAGGAACCCTAATAACAACGGTTGTAACAAAAAATACATTAGTGGGCACCCTAACATTGGGGGCCGCCTCCAATATGTTGGGTTGCGCTTTTAAAATTGGGTTAGATTCTTGAGACACAAAGTTTACCAGAAGATTTAAACACTTTTTATTCACTGCTTGATACAATTATGCAATGGTTTAAAGTCTATTTATAGATGATCTTTTATCATTTTTTAAATTTAAGGACTAATTTCTAAATTAAAAAACTATATATATAAGTCACTAAATATTGGATGATTACATCAAACAGTGAATATGATGTGTTTAATCCTTGTGTCAAAACTTTATATCCAAGCAACCGGACCCTTTAAAATTTCTATTTAAGTTACCGGAAATAGGTTTCAACTGCATCATTGGCCCAAGGGCAAAAAATCATCATAGTAGGTTTTGTTCACCCACGTTAGAAATGGGTGAACAAATTATCCCTTTTTTTTTTATTGAGAAGCTCCCGTATGAGATCCACATGCTCATATTTTGACTCAGATATGTTGATTCGTTATACCAAACGATGTCCTCCAAAGTCTCCAACGGCTCCACACCTAACCTAATACTAACTAATAAAGCAACTGCAGAGGACAATTTGGCCATTAAACAAGAAGGCAAGGACAAGGATAGTTTAGGTATTAAAAAATTCATACTTCCCTCAAGTCTCACCTAGAGATTGGTTCACCCGGTCATCCCACGCAGATCACGCCTTCTCTCTTTCTTCTCACCAAACACCACCATCTTCATGCCTCCCCAAGTCGTGGTCAACGTCATTCTCCTTATCTGATGATCAGGATAATTTATGAAATTCTGACGGCCAAGATTAACCCACACAAAGAACAATTTGATTATATTATTAGCACGTGGGTTATATCCAACGGCCGAGATTAGCCCAGCCATTAAATTATTAGCACGTGGGATATAATCTGGACGGTTGATTGTGGTTCAAAGAAGAATCGTTCTTTCGTTAGTGCGTTATCTAGTGGATATCAAGCCCATTAATTATCACACACATGAAGTCCAATTGATTAAATGATTAGCACGTGGGATATTGTATCTGACGGTTGAGTTTTGTTCAAAGAAAGATCTGACGGTAGTGAGTTATGGAGTGGATATGAAGGCTATTACCGGCTCAACCGGTCAGCTTTCCTTGGAACACATATAGTAACTACGAATCGAAAATTGTGCCCTCCACACGTCTTGCAGGTTGAGAGATTTTCCGGCGACGCGAGAAAGAGATTTGCAGAAGAAGAGATTTTCTTCTAGAAATCTCTAGAACTTTTTTAGGTACTTTTTTCCTTCCTTTAATTTGTTCGAATTCATCAATTCTGCGTCAAAGTCTGCTTTTTTATTTATTTTTTTAGTTTAGTAGAAAATGAATGAAATCGGTTGTCATTTTCATGGAATTTCGGATGATTTTCAGTGTCTTCTTAGATTTTATGAGGGTTTTGGAGTGAATTCGTTGAAGATTGCGTTAAAATTTGGACTTTTTAGTCGAAAATCAATTAAATCGATTATGATTTTGATGGAATTTCAGATGATTTTATTAGTGTTTTTTTAGGGGGTTGTGAGGTTTTTCGTCTTACATAGTTGAAGATTTGCAGGAAATTAGATTTCTTTAGGGTTTTAGATTTACTGAATCCTTGGGACACACTTAGAATTACTTTTATTTTGGACCTAAAGATGATTGAGAAACCAAAAAGGGTGATCCTGTAATTGATGCACAATCTTGTCTTTAACTCTGTCCATAACTCATCAAATTTGTGTTGGGATGTCAAATTTTGTCATATCGCCATCATTTAATTGACTGAAGGACGATCCTACATGAAGATTTTTCCAAAATTGTCATCTGAGAGCATAAACATAATCAGGTTCTTCCTTGAACGTATCCTGTGATCACAAAAAGAAAAAAAGAAGGGTTCTCGATCGCCACATATAGGAACATATGCAGTCGAGCCTGTCAACTAATAAGCAACCTCAGTCTTGTATTTTATTTGGTACTTTGGAATTTGGGTTTCATCAATTTGAGGTGCATTTTTTGCAATTAATGTATACGAATACTAGGCTGGTTAATTGCCTAAACCTAGACTTTTAGAAACTGTACTTTGTATTTTATGACTACTAGCTATAGACATTGATAAAATCCCTAGGAGAAACTGACATGAGCGAAGTTCATGATGTGGGAACTGGATCAACAAACCAAGAGTTGTCTGAGGGTTGCTTACAAATGCTTGGCCAGTCACCATTTTGCAATACGGGTTTGAGGCTTAGAACTCAAATTTGCAAGTGAAGTCTATTACTGCTCATGGCAGGTCTACCTCGTAACATTTTGGCTCTTTTTTCTTCTCCTTTGTGGTTTCCAAAGTGTGATACTGCTTTTCAAATTTCACCATACTGGTTGGTGGTTTCCGAGTTGTCTGAGGCTTCTTTCTTATCAGAGAGCATGAACAAGCGCAAAGAGCTACCGCTCTCCTTAGCACAGTACATAAATCCCCCTTCTTGTTCATGTGAAGTGTTTATGGACAGTGTTTTCTGTCCATGATTACAAAAAAAATCTATGCATCAATGCTGATGTTTCAATTGGTGTCTGATTGGGTTTTCGACTATAATCCTAGGTCTACCTTCCACTTACTGATTTTCCTAAGGCTATCAAAAAAGCCACTGTTATGTATATTCTGAAGCTTATGCCTCTTTTCAATGGTTTTTAAGGTTTCAATTAAGTTGATTTTGGAGTTAAGACTCATTGAAGCAGTGGCCAACAATTTCTGTAGTGCACGGCAACCCATGTTGTTGTAGCATTTATAACTATCGGAGCAACCATCCAAGACAAAGTTCTGTCCTACTTTTTTGTACCCCAGCAGCCCTCTCTGCTGTCCCATGATTGTAGCATTCAACTCTTCCTAGTTATTGCAAGTCTTGCAGGAACTCTACATTATTGCACTGACAAACTTTAATAGATACATTTCTCTCTCAAAGAAAAAAGAAACTATATTATAGACATTGATATATAAAATTTATATGCTGTTCGTTCCGTAGATGATTTTATACACTTTATCCTCGCTGTACAGCTTAAGCTGCTTGGAAGAAAATGGACTTTTTCTTCAGAAGTGCAAAAGAGGAGTTGATGTCATCAGAGAGACTCCTTGGAAATCAAGACTTTCAGAGATGTCCATTTTTGAGGAACATCAATGAACCCACAAACTTTTCCTTCTCTTCGCCAGTGAATTTCCCCATGCCTGTAAGTTTTAGTCTCTTTGTAGCTTTCATGTAATGTCTTTCATTACGTAACCATTTTGTATTTCTTATGTGTAATCCTTTTTACCATTTTTGCTCTAACCCTTATTTAATACTCTTGTTTCCTCTGTTTTTTCTTTAGGTACGAGGAGTCAAAGGTCCAATTTTCGAAGATGGTCCGAATTTTGATATGGCATTTCGGCTTTTTCATGGACGGGATGGAGTGGTCCCTTTATCAGGGAAGTCAGCTTCTCTATCTGAGAAGCTGGAGCCTGAGTTTGCACCGCAGTTTAATCCCTTAGCAGCAAAAGCAGCCACAATCAGTCTCTCGGCATTTGGACCTGGGGGGCCTTTTAGTTTTGACTCCTTCTCTAAGAAATTTAAGAAGCAGAAAAAGAACTTGGACAAGCGAGAACCTTCGTCTCAGGTATAGATTATCTGTATTTTTATCAAACTAGTTCTTCAGGTCCTCTGTTCCAAAATAGAAACTGGATTTTGTTAAATTGAAAAGGAAATGATCAAAATGTAAATGATTTTCCAATTTGATTCCATAGTGATTGACAGAGAATTTCATTTTAATGAATTTCCTCTAATGATGAATCAATCTTTTGTTTTTTTCTACTTTTGTCACCCTTAGGTATCCTAACACTTATTTTGTCTTGATCATGTAGGGAGGTTCATCATCACATGAGGCAATGAGCAATGACTGGTTGGATACAGGAAACTGCCCTATTGCCAAGTCCTATAGAGCTGTGAGCAGTGTCCTACCTCTAGTTGCAAAGGCTATTCAACCCCCACCAGGCATGAAATTTAAGTGCCCACCAGCAATTGTTGCTGCTCGGGCAGCCCTGGCACGGACAGCTCTCGTGAAGACTCTCCGTCCACAACCCTTGCCTGCAAAGATGCTGGTGATTGCTATGATGGGAATGGCAGCCAATGTGCCCTTAGGAATATGGAGGGAACATACTGAGAAATTCTCACCATCGTGGTTTGTGGCAGTACATGCAGCTGTGCCCTTTATAGCCATGCTTAGAAAATCTGTCTTAATGCCAAAAACAGCAATGGCCATCACAATTGCAGCCTCAGTTTTGGGACAGGTTATCGGTTCTAGGGCTGAACGGTTCCGGCTGAAAGCAGCCATGGCAGAGACAGGGGGACGGGCAGTGGCGGGAGCGGAGATCACTAATGAAATTGATAGGTCATCAAATCCCAGTGAATTTCTCATTAAAAGTGGACATTGTGGGGGTGAGGGAATGAAATGGGATTCCCTTCCGCTCAAGACTGCTGGGCATAATTCGCCGGCTGATGTTTGTTACTGAAATTTAGCATCTGGCGATATGATATGATATTCTTATGCTATGTTATGTTCCAATGAAAGACCTAATGCAAGTGAAGGGAAAAGACTCATGTTCATCCATTATATTTGAGTGTTTTTACTAATTGAGCCTTTGCACTTCATGCATAAACTCAGGTGGACAAAATAAGCTATGATTCTGTAAACTATCTCCATTTGATGAGATTTAAGGGACAATATACAAAACAGCTTTGTTTCTGGGACCCCATGCAGAAGCAATTTGTAGAAGTTGTCTTACAACGAAAATGATTCAAAAAACTTGGGGGCTAGTGCCTTGTGCATAGCTGTTGGACGTTTGCCCGGTGCACTTAAGGGATGATATCCAACGGCTATGCATGGGTGGGAGGTTTCGGAAAAGGGAAAGCCCGACAGATTTCTTTACATAAGCCCTGCCTATAGGGAGGTAAATAGCAAACCATTCATGAGAGAAACAGCAAGAAAACATAACTAGTTGAAGGTCACCCATAAGTTTACAACTTCATCACTGTACACAAACATAACCGAAAACTCATAAAGAAACAACGCCTTACAGCCACAACTAACTCCAGCCTGACAGTTAAAATATGGACAAAGCAAACCACATTCACCAATTTGTAGGAGAAAAGCTGGAATTCGTACAATTTGACAGTGTCAAAATTTAAAAACCTCCTACCCTTTGATTAGAAACACCTCCATATCTCCCGGTAACACTGCTACCACCGTACATTGAAGAAACAGAATTTGTACCTGGACAGTCTCTCGCCCAATGCCCACTTTGATGACATTTCCAACACTCACCGGAGGCACCACCACCACCACCACCAACACCACCTCCGGCACCACCTGCCACAGTAGCATTTGAACCTGGACAGTCTCTTGCCCAGTGCCCACTTTGATGGCATTTATAACAATCACCAGAGGCACCACCACCACCACCACCACCACCAGATTGGACCCTATTTACATAACCACCTCCAATAGACTGTCCTTGTCTGTTCATGACACTTGGGCAGTTCTTAGAGTTATGGCCAGTGCCACCACAGCTGCTGCAGCACAAGTAAACTCCCGTACCCGCCATTACAGAACTATTTGCACCACTATAAGGATTTCCATGTTGTCCCATTTGATTTGCGGGTACCCCAAAATCTCTACCAGCATTGCTTCTACTCTCCATAGAGTTTAAAGCAGGTGTAGCATGTCTCATATTTCCCATGTTTTGATATCCAAAATTGCTATTCATTCCGGAGTCAATACCACTTTCTGCCTTAACAAGAACTGCACTAGGATCTTCCACTGCGAGTTTATCCATCAAATCCAAAAGAAACCTGGACTCGGACGAGAAATTCAACTTCTCAGCTTTGACCACTGTTGACTTTACACGTTGCTCATCACTGAACGTCTCCTCTTTCACTTTCAACTTGAAGATATACCGAGTAAAAAGAACCCTCCTCGTAATATCCATGAATTTCTCATCATCTTGTTCTTCGTATTTCAAATAATACAACTCCTTTGCTGAGATGCCCATGATTTCCTCACCAATTTCCTGGAATGCAGTTACCCATGTTACACCAGTGAAATCTTGTATTTGGAACTGGAGAATGTACCTGTAGTCACACTCACCAACATACTGATCGCACCTATCACACCGCCATTGCCCATCGCCATTATTAGTAACCTTTTTGTTGCACTGGCGATCACCAACCATTAAAGGGCAAGCTGTATAACAAAAATTATCAACCTTTATGAATGAAATTGTACCCTTGATGGTTATCCAATCTGGCTTTTCCGATGTTCCAAGACGCTCGTCCTTGATTTGGGACACAGTTTTGCGCACCTCTGCCCTCCCCATTCCCGCTGAATCCCTGGAAATCGAGATGGCAGGGGTATTTTTTCCCTCCATGTCAAACCATTCCTTTAACCTACGAGCTTCAGGGAAGTCTGGCTCTATAAATAACTGGCTCGTGGAAAGCGTTCCCACTGATCTCCCATTAAACTCATTGACCCTTCCAGCTTTTACTGCCAAAACAGGAAATACTCCAGAGTCGCACATATTCTGGAGTTGTTGCCCTTCTGCAGTGCAGACGTTTCCCCATAGAGTTAACTCAACACTTCGACCAGACATGTCTTTCAACTGTAGGGTTCTTTTTAGCGTTTCAGTACCATCTTTCTTCATTATTGATGTAGTGAGATTGATGGATGAAACCACACCAATGACATCCACAATGGCATTGCTTTCCATGATTTCAATGTCACTAATGGGGCGGAAATGAAACTGTTGCCTTGGTATAGTGTTATCATCCTCCATACAAGGTTGTACTGTTGATGTGTTCTCTAGATAAATCTCGTACTCGTTTTGAAGGCGATTGAAGTTCTTGGAGGCTGGTTTCAACATTCCCCTGGATATCAAGTATACTTTCCCAGCCTCAATCTGATCATAGAATTGATCAGCAACAGCATTGAAGCATGTTACCTGTATTTCTCCGCCATCAGAATCAAGAAGATCAAAAGAAAATACTTTCCCTTCTCCCCGGGCATTGTTATAGCGTCTCAGGTCCTTTTTTGATGTCACCCTGGCCTTAATTGTCCACCTGCCCTGGTATGGATTCAGAGCCGCAATGGGGATTACTCTTGCCGGAGCTTCATTCTTAGCTATGGGTCCTCTGTTCATGTACATTGGTGGTGGCTGCTGGTATGTTGGCTGCAATGGGCGAGAATAAGAATTGGAAGAACCCTGAGGTCCTCCTTCTGTTCTAAGATTGTTAAGATTTCGGTTTTGATCACCATAATTCCCTGCTAATGGTGCTGATCCTGGAAGCCTGGTACCAGGTTCTGCTTTAGGGTAAACAGGACGCCCACTAGTTGGAACAAATCCTCCTGTGTTAGGGTTGCTAGGAATCGAGCTACCATAAGATTGAGGATTTAAACCAGGATCTGATTTAACTTGGTGGAGAGGAGCTCCATTTACACTTTGGCCAAGGGAAGGACCACTAGGAACTGAAGCACCAGCATAAGACTGAGGATTTATTGCCATCCCTGGCTGTTCCATGGATGTTCGAGCCTGTGGGGCAGGACCACCAGCACCTTGCACATATTGCTTCGGAACTCCGATTGGATCACACTTTTCAAGTATCACATTCAATTCAATGATAATTATAATCCTGTTAAGATCAGAAAGTCAGCAAGGATTAAGGTAAACAATAATTAGATTAGTAAGCAAAAGAGTAAAAACAGAAAGAGCCAATAGTAAAACAAAGGGTGAATGAGCAGGAAAAGAAGCAGGTCAAGACCGCCTAATAAGATACACTCCTGTTACAATGTATCCATAATAGATTCTCAAGGAAACATGAAGTCTTCATTGTTAGTACATTTTCATCAATTTCAAGAGGTTGAAGGAGACCATTACAAAAACAACTGTCCATATGATTCAAAATATGATAATTCTTGAAAGTTAAATTATGCTTTGTTCTTCTTCGACATACCAATGAAGTTATCAACTCAATGGAGTAAAGTTGAACCAGAAAAACTCCACATGAAGACTTTTCTACCCTAGCAGTTGCAGTTTTACTTAATTCCTTCTAACCAAGAAAACAAGGTTTTTTTTTTTTATCAGCATAAAACAAGAGATTTTGCGACCACTAAAAGGTCTCAAGAAACACAATTACTGAATTCGGTAACAAATCATTTCACATATCCATGCAACATACTAAATCAGAACATACCAGGTCCATCTTTCTAACTACCTCTGCTCATTAACACTAACATAGCATAAACCAAAAGCCTAGCTCTTGAGCAATTGAGAACCAATAAGCTTCAAGATGGAAATCTGAGCACTTTAGTTTGTAAACTAGGTATAATGAACCAAACGTCACGCCGATTATATCATCCCTATCATGAGGATCTAAACTCTCTCTAAAAATTCCTTCAAGCGATATGATTTAACTGTGAAAAAAACTACTAGCAACAATGAATCTGAACTCACTTTCGATTCTGAATCACTTGGCTGACAAACTGGGACAACTGAACAACGGATCCTTTCTGCAACTTGCCAGAATGAACCAAACTATTCATCTGCGTAGCAAGCATCCCCTGTTGAAGATGCATTCCATCCGAAAGCAACATCCGGTACCTCTCAGTACCATTTTGCTGTCCTGCACTTAATAACTTAATATCTGCAACTTGAACAACCGGTTTCGCATCATCTCCTTGAAACTCCCCATTACAGATCATAGCTATTGCATTGTTAGTAAGATTAACCGCCATTTTTAACTTCCTTTGCTAGCAGAATCAGAAACCCTAGAACAAAGAAAAATGAGAATCCAATAAGATAAATAAGGATCTTCGTTCAAGATCAGAACATAATCAGATAAAAACACGCAACAATTATTGAAATCAAACGATCAATCTCAATGAAGTGATTTACCAGTCGAATCGACGAATCCTTTGGTGTTCTTGCTCTGCCTTTGATTGAAGTTTCGTAACTTAAAACGGAATAATATCAGACAGATGAGGAAAGAAGATCTAAAAGACTGAAATTTGCCTGCAACTAAAAGAGAGAAAGAAGAGAGAGAAAGAGAGCGACTTTAAAACCCTAGAAAGAGAACCGCCATGTTTATAGAGGGAAACCGCGAAATCTAGGTTTTGGTGAGTTTTGATTTGAGTTTCGAGTCCTTTCTGCCGCGCATCATGTCGATGGGTAACTTCATAGTGTTTCGGGATCACTATACTTACGTGCTCCCGCTCTATTTGAAGTTGGGGAATTTAAAGATTGAAAATTGACACGTGGTGTAATACAAGTTTTCAAGTTTCAACGGTTCGGTCAAGTAGGGGTGTCAACAAAAGGTTCCGAATCCTTTCGGTTCCGGTACTGGAACCTCAATTGGTGGTTCCAGATCCGCGGGTACCCGATATCCGTTTTTAATTATTGTTTTTTTATTTTTTTCACATAAAACCTATTTGTATTTTGTATTTTCGTATTTTATTCAATTATAAAATTTATTTTATTATAAAATTTGTTATATAATAGTCATTGGTTTCTTTTTTTAATTAAAAATTAAATAAATAAATTTTAAAAATTATCATATAATAGTAAATTAAACTATAAAATTATAAAATTTATACGGAACCGGGTACCCGCGGGTACCCGTTGGGTGGATCCGAAATTAAACGGATCCAAAACGGGTAGATCCGAAATATATCCGAAATTTATCGAATTTACAAAATGAGGTCCCAGAACCACAAAAAAAGGTTCCGGTACCTGTGTCGGTTCTGGGTACTTTGGTACCCATTAACACCCTTATCGGTCTGGAACTCAGGACTTACCTTAGATCTGAGGTACATTTTAGTAGGATAGGACGATATATAGCATATCAAACATACTGAGTAACTTCTAATCGACGATTGATGTGACATGTGTAGTGCTGTCTGGACCGACCAAGTTACAAAAGCTCTGCCCGATGCTTATGTGGCATGGTCGGTCCCATTGCCATGTAACTTGGAAACCCCTTCAAAATACTTAGTAGTAGGTCCTATCCTGCTACATAAACGTTTAGCACCACTTTTGTAAAACCATTAGTTCAAAAAAATATATTGTTGTGACATACACATTGGCATTGAAGGCCTCGAAGTGTGCGGAATTTGAGGATGAAGGCCATTCAATTATATTTGGGGGACAAAAATGCGGGAGGAGGTATGGCATTTTCCATTTTTTTGTAGGGACTGTGCTCCACGTCCCGCATGATCTACAGGATTTCTACGTGGACAGTGGTGACAAACTCGAATTTTGGAGAAAGATTAACTCTAGGATGCAATTCGAAGGGTGGTGCTATTTGAACATGTGTTACAATATGAGACTCTTAGACTAATTAACCGAATCAACTATTATTCTAAGACCTAAATTCAAATATGGACATTTGCAATACTTATTAAATAGGGTGTCAAAAGACTCAAAACCTGAAAATCTTCACTTTTAACAACAAATGACGCATTGTTTATCTAAAAACCACGAACCACATACTATTTGGACATTTGCATTACTTATTAAATAGGGTGACAAAAGACTCAAAACCTGAAAATCTTCACTTTTAACAACTAATGACACATTATTTCTCTAAAAACCACGAACCACATACTATTAAGTAACAAAAACACTATCGGAATTGGCACAGGCACCCAATCACAACTATTTAATATGTATGTGTAGGGGTCTATAAACACATAAAAAGTAGTTGTGATTGGGTGCCAGCTCAATCTGTCCATAGACATATTATTGGGCCGATCCCAATAATGTTTCTGAGTAAGTAAAAGAGTACAACCCCATATTATGTATTAATGTATTATAGTCAGAACTTAGAAATCATTGATCAAATTAAAGACATATCAAGTATTAATGATCCTCAATGTATTGTATTGGTTTTCCTTTTCTAACCAAGAATCTACAAAAAAAAAAAATAAAAAAAATTGAATAAAATAAAATCAAAATAAATAAATAAATGGGTACCAATATTAGAAATCTCTTAATCTAGAAAATAAATTATGTTGCAAAGAATAAAATTGCAGAACCGGAAAATAAAAAAAAATTAAATGGTTATACAGACTTACCATTACCAGCGTCTTTTTAGTTCTGAATTCTGATTGAGAAGAGTGGAGCAGCAATTATACAACTAACTAATGGTGAAGATTCGAGAGAACAAGAAGATGACTGATGAGTCTTTAGGATTTTTCGTTTTTATATTATTTAAAGTGGCATTTAGACATAATGAGTAAGTGTCATTTCTTTTTGAATAGAAAATAGAATTACGAAGAAAGTGGTGGGTCGACGGCAGATTGGACAGGCCAAGCCGAATTTTTATGGGGTTAAAATATGTCAACCCTAACCTCACACATTTAATTATTGACCGAGTTAGGGGCCTATCAACAAGTTAATGTTACTTTTGCCAGGTTTAAGATAACATCGTAGACAAAAAATTAACTATTAGAACATATCCAAATGACCACAATGAGTTTGGTGTCGATTTTTTTGTGCATAAAAAAAAGAGCAAATGGTGGTATTATTAGAAAAATATGAATGGTTGGGAGGAAAACAATGCGTGTTTTTTATAGCAGGAGGTGCCATGAATAACATAGAGAAACCTTTACCAATTGACATTAAAAAAGTAAAAATTGTCAACTAGCAATTACTAAATGATCAACTATTCATTGTTATGGCTATGGTTATGGTTATGGTTGATTTTTTTTTTTTCTTTTGTAATTATAATCTTTTCATCGTATAAGTTTCAGTATAAGCCCATCTTCTTCAGATGGTCTTAGCTCCATGAGCTTGAGAATTGCAGGTTCCATGGATACAACCGTAAGGAGAACAGTTGAGTGAGTTTGCACTCATGGCGAGCCTGCCAACAAGGTTTTGGGGAGTGCAACAAAATTTAGTTCTTCAAATTTTTACTATCAAAATAAGGCTTTGCATATGCTCAGTTTAATCTGCTGATGTGAGTCTTATTTACGCAAATTGGAACTAGATTTCTCCGTCCAGCTCTGTTATAAGGAACACGTGTAATGCACATGCATAAGATCAAAATGGGGTTGATCTAAAAATGGCAGACACTTTAAACCATTTCATATTGACATCCTGACCATAAAAGTCTATGCAATCTCACAAGTGAGAACATTGAAAGGTGATTTCAACTTGCTACTATCATGGTTCAAAATTTCAAATATTAGACCTTAACTAGTACTAGTACTACTAGTCTAATACCTCATATTCTGATCACTTGTGCTGCTGCATCATCTCTGTTTTAAGATTCAAATCTTCAGCTTCATGTTTCACCTGCCCATTTTTCACCTCTAATTGGAGGCGTTCGATCTCTAATTGAAGGTGGTTTAAGTTTTCATCACCATAAGAACCAGCTAATGGTGCTGATCCTGGAAGCTTGGCACCAGGTTCTGCGTGAGAGTAAACAGGAAACCTACTAATTTTGAACTATTCCTTTTCATTGATAGGCAATTTTTGTATTATTGTTTTGTTGTACAAAATTTCTTTGTATAACTGTTGTATATCCTATGATGACTATTTATTGTCCGGGCTCAGTCAACTCGGTAGATAAATCGGACGAATCGCACTTGAATCGGCCAGATTCCTAGATTATTTCTAGACCAAAAAAGAAAAAAAAATAATCTGAACTAGGAATCCTATTTTAACTCCTAAAGCCAAATCCGCTCAAGCTCCTGGTCCAGTTCTTCAAAGTTTGCCCCACTTGGATTCAATTCAGCATCTCCCTTTGAGTCAAGATCTTCATCTTCCTGTCCTGCCATCTTCTTCGCATCCTGTTCTTCAAAATCTGCTTCACTTGGATCCAATTCAGCATCTTCCTTTGGGTCAAGATCTTTATCTTCCTGTCCTACCATCTTCTTCGCAGCCTCGAGCTCCTTCTTCATGGCATTGATCTAAAAACAAAAGAAAAACAAAACAAACACCTCAAACCATTGAAAGATGATATTAACTTGATCCTATAATGGTTTCAAAATTTCCAATGTTTTATAATTGTCTGTTCCGGTTTTGGTAGTGACCGGAATGAAACCATCTATTATGATCTAAACCAAATGTGCCGAAAAACACCCTCTTGATAGGCAAGTTTAGGCCTTAAAAACTATCTAGTATGGTAATGATACCGACGTGCTCCATAGTTCCATGTCCTCGAAAATCTACTCTATGACGGAACTAACTCTAGTTCATGTCCCTGCCAGGTACCATTTTCACAATCCCCTTCCTTGACTTGAAGCTTGTATGCCAAATTTAAGACTCAAACCAACTAGCTAAAAGATCTTAAGAGGCAGTGACTTCTGAAGTTTAGGCCGTAACTATCGTTAACACTCTTTCGGTTCCATCGGTATGTATTTAGAATGTTCATGTATTGTTTTAGAGTAAATCGAATTGTCTTAATTTTCCAACTAGCCAAACGTTTGGTAAAACATGATTTTAAGCCTTAACTAGTAGTAGTATTACTACTAGTCTACTACTACTACTACTACTACTACTACTACTACTACTACTACTACTACTACTACTACTACTACTTGACTCCACCAAAAGGAACTCATGATTTCAATAAGGTGAAAGGATAAATGAAAGAAAGGAGAAGAAATACCTGATGTTCTGATCGCTTTCGTTGCTGCAACATTTCTGATTTAAGACGCGAAACTTCAACTTCATGCTTCTCCTGCTCTTTTTTCTTCTCTAAGTGAAGGCGATTAACCTCCAACTGAAGGCGCTCGACCTCTCCCATCAATGGTGCAACTTCAAAATTCTGATAGAACAAGGCACAGTGAGATTGATACCGTTCATACTGATAGAAATACAACCCATACTGGATACTGATAACAAGCAACCTAATAGTGGGAACTGTTGAAGTGAATATTGATAGGTCGGAAAGTCATGGCAGCTGCAGTAGGTAAAGGTAATAGTACCCTGTTATGTGGCCCCAAAGGCACGATATCTCCTCTGGTTGCAGTAATATTTTTGTTGGGAAGATAGACATGTTGAGTTTGTCGATTTTGGAATGTTAGACGAGGTTGATGCATAAAAAAAGAAGTCTCCTTGGTTACTTCTTCTTTCACATCACTAAGTCTTGGGATGGCCTCCACATAAAGCTTTGGTTCTCCAATGACCTCATAGTCCTTAATCTTTACCTCCATGTTGATCACAATCATTTTCCTGATTGAAATGGATATATGGGTTAGAGAAACACATCATTTATCACACAAAACAGAAGAAGAAAAATCTATGAAGTTAAGATGGTTACATGTTCAAGTAAACACAACCCCTATCATAAGTAAATTGTACAAAAGATCATCAAGTTTTCTACTTATATTTCGATCAAATTTGGCTTGACAAATTGAGTTTCATCTACTCTTAGCTGTTCTTAGAATCTTTACATTCAGAATGTAAGAGAGATATGAGATAAGAAACTTACATTCCATTACTAACGGTGGGGCAGATATATTGGAGTAATTGAACAACAGTTCCCTTCTTCAACTGTTTCAATAAAATGAGATGATTCAATGGTGGAGCAAGCATTGCTATCTGCATATGTGATCCATCCGAAAGAAACATCAAATGTATGTCTTCAGTGCTCTGAAATGTGTAGATTACTTGAACAAAGAGATTTTTATCCTTCTCCCCCTTAGCAATCATAGAAATAGCTCCTGTAGTTAGAATGTTTTGTACTGCAATGGGCTCAATAGTAAACAACTCTCCATTTGATTCAGGAATCATAGACACCAGTGTTGCTTGGCCTGTTGGAGATGAATTCAGAAGCGGTGAAGGACTTCGGTATGGAACCGTATTGGTGCCATCATTGAAAGGAATAACGTTTTTAGCAGCGTTGCTCTTTGTAGCATCATATTTTTCAATTAGAACTTTCATTTTGTTCACTCTGATTGTCCTGGGTATGATCAGAAAATCACAATTTAGCTCTCTTGAGCACATTGAATTGCAAGATGAAAGAATAAAATACAAAATATTACAGGTTAATTTCAACTCATTTATAAAATAGTTTTCCACAAGTTACCTTCAAAGCAATGATGAAATTATAAAACAGAAACAGAATACTCTTTCAAAAAATTTATCTCCATATAAACAATTTTGAAGGATGTTGACACTAAGAATGTCAGTTTGATAACTAGTAAGATACACGTGAAGAAGAAAAATAAAATAAAAATTGGTGACCAAATTGGAAGTGTGGGAAACATTAAAGGACACAATCTTTTAATATTTAGAGGGTAATAAATTATAATTCAGTTGGTATGAATGTATGAATTTCATAGAACATGAGAACAACTATATTGAATATTGTGTTGGGACTTGGGAGGGATAACAGACAAAGATCTTCAAAAAAAGAAAAAAAATTAAAACTCTCCCTCATAATGATACTATTTCTCTATCTCCTAAAATCTCTCCCTCAAAATTTTCTCTTACTTTCTTAATCCCTCAGATCTCAATCCCTTAAATCTCTCCTCCTAAAATCTCTCTCCCTCAATCTTTCCTTAAATTCTCCATCCCTCAAATATTACAAATTTCACGTTTATTTACAAAACCGAGTCAAAATTTCTGACTCGGCTCTGTAAATCCGAGTCTGGAACTCTGACTCGGTTCTGTAACTCAACTTTTTTTTTTTTACAATATGAAAAGAGAAAGAGAGAGTTGGAAGAAATTAAAATTAAAATTAAAATTAAAAATATGAAAAAAATAAAATAAAAATGTGTTTGCTCTTTCAGTAATTTGGATCCCCCTATGCCGAATATAGATTTGGGAAGCCTGTTGAAATCATGAGCCCTCCAACAAAATTATGCGGAGTGCCATTTAAACTTCCCTAAATCTTCAAATTCAACAAACACACCATCAATGTAGCTGACCTTTAGTATACATGTCAGTTAATGGGACTGAACATTTTATGGTCCCTTTAAAACTATTAAATTTGTCGGCGAAATGCTATTTATTCCGCCGAAATTTGTTCCTCATGCGTTCCCGCTTAATGCAGCAATATCTCATCAAATAAATACAAGACAAATCTTAAATGTGCAACTCCAACAACGGCGGGGAGGGCAAATATTAGCGGTCCGAATAAGAGTATAATTTTCATCAGAACTGAGTTGATTCAACCATGTCTAAACAACCCAAACCTGCAACTATGTGACCCCAAACTACAAGTAGAGTCGACTTGGGACCTAAGCTAAGACCGAGTCGGACTGAGTCTGACCAACTTTGGCCATGTGACATAAAGCCTGATAGACTCGGACTAATAACACCGATTCATCTGTGACACTGGTTTGAGTTAGCTGAATGTGTTTGACTCGGCCTAGTTATGCACAACTGGCATTTCAAACATGGCCAATAAATACGAGATGACTTATGAATGACTTGGCAAATTTTTAACCTAATAAATGAGTTCTGTATTTCGTTTCAGGAGTTTGCCACGTTGGCATAATGACACTCTGGAGCAGTCTGTAACGACAACACGTGGCACACTCTTATGGCCCACTGACCAAAAAAAGATTTGGTGATTTTTCTTGCAGAATCCTTAGTGGACATTATTAAGCTAATTCAGATTTAGTGGTTTTCAGGTTTTCTGAACAGAAAAAAAAATGAACAAAAAAAACAGAGCAAAACTAGAGAGAGAAAGAAAGAGCTTTTTTATTTGCACAGAACCAGAATTCTAGAGAGAGAAAGAGAGAGAAATTTAAAGTATAAACTGTAAACGCTCATTATCGGTTAAAAATTTTCTTTTTTTGATCTGTAGAGAGAGAAAACGCGTGGAAGAAAATGAGCACAAAAATGGAAATAAATAAACAGAATCAGTAAAATCCAGAACAGAAAAAATGAACAAAAAAACAGAGAAGAACGGAGAAGTGATTAGAGATTAATAATTACTTGAGATGATTCGAAATGAACGGTTCATAATCGAGTAATTTGACGATAGATCCTTTCCGAATAGCGCCGGATTTGACGAAATGATTCAATTTCTCAGCGATGAACACAGGAGCTTTGTTAGTACCATCTGAAATCACCATACAAAAGCTGTGTTGAGGATTTTTGTTTGATTTGTTGCAGATGTTGTTGATATGAAAAACTTCTACAATCGGATCCGACTGTTTCTTATTTTTTTCTGCAGAATCATTGATCATCGATACTATAAAGTTTCTTGTAAGATTCATCGGATATGAATGAACTGGCGGCGGCATCATCGAAGTCATCATCGAACTAGGTCCCTTCAAGAAAGTAGTTACTTAGAATTTGGTAGTACTACTGTTCAATACTTCGAGTTGCAGAGAGCTAGAATTCTAGAGAGAGAAAGAGAGAGGGAGAGAGTTTGTGTTTGAAGGTTTAGAGAGAGAAAGTGAGAGAAAGGTAATGAGAGAGGAGGGCACGTATTGGAGGAGTTTTAAAGGGTTGTAGCCTTGTAGGAGAGAGGGAATACAAAATTTGAGTTGGGAGGGAGAGAAAGGGTATAGAAAAGTAAAGAATTACCAAGATGCCCATCAGAAATGACTGTAACTTTAACCAGAATGAGGGGCATTTTATTTTTACGATTCCTTAGCTCTGAATCCGAATCTTTACTATGAATATATTTTAATTTTCAATATATCAACAAGCCTGTCTAGCTCAGTTGGTAGAGCGCAAGGCTCTTAACCTTGTGGTCGTGGGTTCGAGCCCCACGGTGGGCGAATTATTGTTTTGCAGCTCTTTTGTATCCATTTATGAATACACGTCCCTAAGTGTAAGACTGATGTAAAAAAAGTTCTCAAGTAATTTTCCGCGAATTTTGCGTCTAACTTTTTTTTTTATAAGGCTGTCAAACGCGTTCTTTTTCTTCAATCTTATGTATTCATCACTCTAAATTAGTGGTGAAAGTTTCGAATAGTTGAGATCATCCAATAAACATGGTATATGCTCCTACTGTCACAAAAGATTTATTGATCTCCAGGTTTTTGTTATTAATATTAATGATGTTTTACGTCAAAATGGGTGTCTTATTTACGTCGAAAACTTAATATGGCGTGTCGATAAATTTATATTTAAATAAAAATGATGTATCCAAATTTTGAGATTTTAACATTGATGTATCTGAGTAATGTAGTTGCTAATAATGGGAAGCTCGCCGCAGGAGAATCTCCTAAGTAATTTCCACCAATTTTGCATTTTCTTACTTAGTCTCTGTAATTCATTGAACCCTTTTTTACGCGCATTTGAGAAGATATTAATTGCTTAATATTCGTTTAATATCGCATAAGTATATAATGATGACAAGTAGTTTCTACGCGCTTTGATTTAATTATCACATTGGCATTTGATTCTAAGGTTTTATTTTGGTTCTACTTATGTTCCCCCTTTTATGTTTTGGGTTTTGTTTGCTTACTTCTTCTTCTTCTTCTTCTTTTTCTAAATTCTGTGATCACTTCTTCTGTCACGACGCGCGTTATTTTTTATCTTTCACAGATTTTTTTTCTCTCATAACTACCAATTTTCCTTGTGAGTCTCTCCCAAACCTGTAATGAGCTGCAATTGATATTTTTGCAAATCACTCAGAGCAAGATAATAAAATCTAGATAGGTTTACTATCTCATTCAAATATTTATATACCTTGGCAGCACTTATCAGCTAGGTTAATTGAAGGTGCCAATAAGTTGAGTTAGTAAAGTCTGTCAGTGTTTATAGAACACCCAGGAATCAATAACCTCCATCTTCTAAAAAACTATAAAAAAAATGAGGCGTTAGAGTTATACAAACGAGGCGTTAGAGATATACGTAAAATGATAGGTATAGGTTATGGACATTAGAGTTGTATGCAAGTCATGTTCAAGCTTTTGATTGATCTTGTATACCTGTGGAGCTAAAAAAAATGGGAAAGAGCCTAGTTTCAGCCATACTATATATCAACGACAGACAAAATAGCATATCACAATAATTCTTGTATATATCATACAAAGTAACACCGATCAAAATAATAAAAATAAATAAAAAATCATACGCTGCAGCATCGGTACGTATGGGTTGAGTTATACATTCCTAATACTTCACAGTCTATAAGGGGTGAAACGAGCAGCCACAACTTCTGAACATTCTTGGGAGAGACCATCAGAAAAGCTTTCGGTGCTTATCCCAGTTAGCTATGAAAGGATACCAAAAACAGTACTGATTCTCTCTGTCTGATGTGGGTTGAAACAAGACAAGCAAGAATGTCAATGCAGAAGGAGGTCTCACATTTTACCTGAAAGGATCCTCTCGATCTCTTCTAATAGGCGTTCCTTTTCATCTGCCAACTCCTCGTTCTGCTTCTGAAGCTCTTCTATCTGCTTAGTCTGCTCGGAGTCCTTTCTGAATTTGATCAAACAAAATTGGTTTCATAACTTCATATATAGAATTTCCACAACAATGTAGATAAAACAAACACTTACAAGATTAAATGAGTAACTGTAAATGACGTTAGAACTAAGCGATTATGAACTTCTGATAAGACTATCATAAAACAGTAAATAACATAAAATGGGTTAAAAACTCCAAAGATGCGTGCTTCATGCTTACGAGTCTTTGTCATGACTTCAAAACTCCAGAGAAAAGTAGTTGATTCTCCTGGTGACAAGATTTTGTCAAGAACTACTGTTCTGGAATTTTTGTACATTTTTACTACAATCCCCCATATTGAGGAGTTTAAGGTAATTTTTGCTGTTAGATGTAGTTTAAGGAACAAATATTCAATTTTTGAAAATAAACTACTATGTGACAAGCTTCATGGTG
Organism: Macleaya cordata; assembly: GCA_002174775.1. Lineage (NCBI taxonomy): Eukaryota > Viridiplantae > Streptophyta > Magnoliopsida > Ranunculales > Papaveraceae > Macleaya > Macleaya cordata. The sequence goes on from MVGT01000436.1 coordinate 993,426, forward strand.
ACTTTAACAGGCATAAGGTCATGCTTGTCATAAAAAAAATGACAATTTGATAAATCAATTGAAATGTGATATCCTGTTTGAAATGTTTAAGTAATTTTTTGCAGTTACCTGTTCATGAAAGATAAGTTAAGCTTGAGTGATCGAACTTCCTTCTCAAGATTTTCACAACGCTTCAGAATGGATTGCATATCTGATGGAGTTGCTGGTGTCAGATTTCTTTCCTTTGCCTCTGCCATTCTAATTAAGCCAGAAGAGAAACTTTTGTTAGTTAGAGAAAATGATACAAGACTACATACTTTCTACATTAATTCATCAACAAAAAAATGAATTGTGTCAATAGACTTTGCCATTTGAAAAGTGCCCTTTCCTCATAGCATCAAGTTGCAAAAGTACATACTTGCGCGACCGCTCCACCCTCCGCTTCTTTGTTGGGTCCCCCTTGTCCACTGCATAACTTCTGTTAGTTAGAGAAAATGATATAAGACCACATACTTTCTACATTAATTCATCAGCAAAATAAGAATTTCATATATCTTTTTGCATCCACTATCGTGTCATAGTCAGAATTTTGTTTTGAAGTATAATGCAGTTCAGGAACATGTAGTTACATAGTCGAAATGAAACTTCCCCTGAGAACCATGAATTTTACGGAGTTCTGTACATATCTACAAAACATTCATTGGAAATATATAGGTAATAGACTTTAAAGTTTCCAAAATTAGGAACTGAAATTGTGTCGAAGGAATCATACTCAACTAAATTGAACAATGAAAAGAGTGTTGTGCAAGGACTTCAAATAACTTATACAGAAAATCACAAAAGTTCCATTCCAAATCTTCATTTCAGTTGGTGAGCTAAAGTAGTGATTGATCTCTTTGATAGTTAAATTCACGAGGTAAAGCTTACAAAGACTAGTTTACCTTCAACTGGAAATATTCCAGGGCAATATCTAACAAACATGGAATATATAAATGGCCACACTGCCGAGCTATTAGAAAATGATAATTACCTGAACCTCCTGAGGTAACAGATCCCATCCGAACTAGGCTTCCTTTGTGCTGGAAATGCAAAAAAGGCAGAACACTTCAACTTCCACACAACTTATTCAACCAAGAATTTGACTCATGATCTTAGATATTAATATCTGGTATAAAACAACCAGAAATTTCTCGAAAATACATGAAAACAACAAAACTATATACCTTGCGATCATCTTTTAAATTGTTTTCAAATATCCTCTCTCTGAACTCTGTATTTCAACAACAAGAAAAGTTGACCATAAGAAGACTGAATATTTTAGCAACAAATATAAATGGAAAAGGAAAATAAAAAATGTACTAAGAAAACCCCTTTATGGTGACAATCCTAGCAGTGCATAAAATCAATGGAAGTCGTAAATTCTTCATCTGTTTTGAATATGCATCAGGAGAAGAAAAAAAGCCGCATGGGCCACTAAAATTTCAGGGAGTAAACATAAATTCAGATAACAATCAGGCTCCTTTCAAATACTCCAAACAACATAATGCTAATGATAATTCTTCTATATGTCCACACTAATAGTTTGTGTTTTGTGATGGAATCATGTAAGTATATATGGTAAGTGAGCATAGAACATAAAACAAGAGTGATGATGTGTAGGCATAGAGAAGAGCTATACCCACAAGCAATATACTGGTATCTGTGGGAGTAATATCAATATACTGAGCAATGTAAACAAATTTGTGCAATTGTTGCAAGAGTCCATATAAGTGTAGTTCAAACCTTTGGCTCTTGAACCATTTTCTAAACCCCCATTGCCAACTTGTTTCATGGAACTCTCGCAACCAGATGGTGTCTGACCCGAATTGGTGGGACCATCACATACTTCAAAACCAGTTGAGTGTACAGGTGCAGCAGCAGATGATTCACTTTGTGAAGGTTCTTGAGAAACTGTACTCATTTGGATCGGATTCGCCGGAGCAACAAAACCATCTATATCTATTTCTATCGATCCTTCATTTGTTTGCAACTTTTCAGAGTCCTTCAGTTGGACAGCGGATACTGCTTGATATGTTGCCTGTGGCTCTAGTATGTGATTCAATTGTCCTTGGTCCAAACTCATATGAGGGACAACTTCTTGAGCACCATAGAATCTAAATTGACTACCTTCAATAGTTTCTCTTTCAATCTGGTTATTAAGTTTCTTTCTTTCTAATGTACCCTTCAGCATGCTGACAACAGAAGAAACGGCATCTACAGTAGCGATTGGTGGGTTGCTGAAAGGAGATGTGGATGAATTGGATGGAGACATGAATGTTCTTGATTGGTTGGGAATCTCACTGATGTCGCCAAAGCTACTTGTAGTTGCAAACTCCTGTTTCATTCTACTGATTCCATGTTCTGATGCATTTTGTGTGGATTCCATTCCATTTGTTGTCTGAAAGTTTTGCATGGCTGCATACCTCTTCCTGTTATATGGAGCCATTTGGTAACCATTCTATGAGAATCGTTTCTAGGTTAAAATAGTTGAGGTAAAAAATGTTTCTTATCATAATCATTTCTAACTTAAATGTTACCAAAACAACTAAAATATTGATTGTTAAGAAAAAACAACCACTTGTAATAACTTGTTTGAACGCAAGGCAATAAAATGTTTATATTTCATTTTACTTTCAGCAAAATATGCGTGTTGTGTGTGTGTGATTTTAACAAGGAAATCAATTAATAAACACAATGTTACATCCATAATCAATAATGTGAGTGATATGTGTACAATTTAAATGGGCTCTTTCGAAACACGTTCTACATGTCAAAAATAAAAAATACTAGTTTCATGTAATTGTTACATTTATATTTGGAAAGGATTGTACCTTAGTTCAGAGGATCGACTTCTTGTCATGGGATGGGAACTATGAAACCATGCCTGCATAAAGGGTGAAATATGAGATCAGTAAACTATATGGATCATCATTTCTTGTTTTAATGAGACAAAAGTGCAAAGAGCTGAATAAAACCTAACCTTTGCCAAGTACATGTTACTCGCTTGCATTCCTTTTTCCACCACATTCCTGGGAAAAAATTGAAATCATAATAATCACCATATGAAATGAATAATATGTGAAAACCCCCAATGGCTCTGCAAATGATCCTGTGCCAGTTAAGTCAGGATATAAAGAAAATTAAAGCAGCTGGGAGTGTATTCAAATGCTAAACAACCCTGTGACTGATCCAATGGCAATCTACTAAAAATTTGAAGTTTATCTATATGAAACCCAAAATAGATCTGTTATAAAGTGCATAGCTAAAATTAATTGAAAACCAAAGCATCTGATGATTTGCGTATCTTAAAACCCAAAAAAGCCAAGGTAGAAAAGCAAGTAATTCTCACTTATGGCGATGTTACAAATCGAAGACCATAATAAGATATTAGTGATTATCAGGATACTTTTATCCAATTTCACAAGAAACTTCTATAGGAAATTAGCATCATTTGAGAATAAGTATTTGATTAACTTCAATTTATAAGCTTATGTGTACTAGGAAGTAGGATTAAATGATAGAAGAGCAACTAAGAAGGTTAAAAAGAAACAGAAGCGAAGAGGAATAGGTCATCTTTCATGACAGACTGACAGGTATGAATGAACATTGTATTCATCAAGAGAAGATTTATAGCATCAACATATATCATAAATGAATTACATGAGAATGCTGAACATATAACATAATATATTGGCCTTATTACAAGATTTGGCATTGAGGGCTGCAGTAGATACCTGAGTGGGCGTTGATTGTCGTCACTTGACAGTTCATCAACCATGGACAAGGTTTGAGGGAATAAAATGTCGTTGCTTCCATGTTGCTGGCTCACCAAAGCAGCAAGTTCAGTTGATATCCTGCATTTACCGTAGAATTTTTAGATGACTACAAAAGTAACCAGATAGGATTTTCAAAAGAAAAATGCTAAGATGCAAATTAGAGACAAATATTTAGCATTTTTCTCAACAGAAAGCAGAAAAAACTTGGAAAAGTAGTCCATTCTAAACTCCCTAATCTGAAGAAAAGTTGACTTATTGAAACATCTAATATTATTTCACTATGGACCTCACAAGCAAGAGTATTAACAGAGAGTAACAATAAGGAGTATAGACTAACTCATCCCAATTACGTGCTTTTCTGCTAATCGGGTTGCCATTATTAGTTAATTTCTGCCTATTTAATCATGGGGCTTATGAATAAGAGGTATCTGAAAACCATGCTCCATTTTGGACCTCGTAAGAACATTAATACAGTTGAATTTGTTTGGATCATGAAAGCACTCTATCGAAGGAAAACAAACATAAATAACTCTGGAAGAGGAACCTCCTATATCTGTGAATCAACCAACTAACCTCCGAGATGCTTGTCGAGTTCGATGTGCTATGCTTGTTGGATTGTGCCCATGAGTCTGAAATGAGTATGTTCATGAGACCATCACCATAAGGAAACAAACGAAAGCATAAAATCAGAAAATAAAATTTCACCTAAGATCCATCCTATAGTAATAATAAGAAGTAACCATCACTATGCAAATAATCAATACATTAATACTACTAAAATGTGATCACCACTGGATCTTTCAGGTTTTGAACCACAACCATGAAACATAAGGTTAAAGGTCCAATCCCACTTTACGCACCACAAATAATATAAATATAGACAGAACTATTATCTATGAGATCATTAGATTCTGTGGTGATAAACTTCATATTAACCAATAGTATACTAGGCCTTTTTGTCTTACTGATAACAGTTTTCACACTGTAAAGCCTTCATTTTTTTTTTTTAAATTTGAATCTCCCACCTTACGCAGATCAGAAACAGAGTAAATAAAAGGGATATTTTTAACAGCTTGCCTCTCCATTATTGAGCCAGCTATTGAAGAGCTCCTCGCTATCTGCACGAAAATTCTGAGTGAGATTCTTGAACCCCAGCATCTCCATTGTTGGTGTGGGCATTCCAATTGAGCTTTCAATCAAGGATTTCAGAAACATCTCTTCGCTCGAATTCCTTAAGAAATCTGAGTAACCCCTTCCCTCCATTTCCACAAAATTCTTCTCCTTATCACTCCTCTGAACTACCTGAGCATCCAAATAGTTTGGATTTTGATGATCATCTTCCAGTTTTATCGGTGAATTATTCACTAAGCTTGTCCGTTCTCCATCTAGGACCATATTCTCGGGCTATCGACCTACACCTGGCTCCAAAGTAGAAGAACTCTATATAGAAAAAGGAACTAACTTTCTATACTGCAATGCTCCAAAATCTACTACTACTACTACTACTACTCATAATAGTTTTCATTGGACATCAGGAACTGAAACCCGAACTTTTTTAGATGGCTTGATGATCACAAACCCGAATTCTATGAGATCAGTTTCATACAAACACCTACTGAATTTCCACTCTCTTATCTAAGCTCTTTGCGGGATTTCAGACAACAATTGATGATCACAAACACAAATTCAATCAGAGCAGTTTCATATAAACACCTACTGAATTCCACTCTCTTTTTTCTAAGCTCTTTGTGGGATTTCAGACAACAATTGATGATCACAAACAAGAATTCGATCAGAACAACAATCTACAAAGCAAACACCTACTGAATTTCACACTCTTTTGTTTTTCTCTTTGACCCACAAAAATCTAAGCTTTTTGTAAGCTTCTGCACCAATTTCTATTCAACAAGAAATTTAAACATGACTCAACAAGGATTTAAAAATCCAAACAAAGAAAAACTCTGTTTCACTACCAACTCAATTTCATAATCTTTTCTCTTTGACCCACAAAAATCTGGGATCTTTACAAGCTTTTTCTTGGATTTTTAACCAAAAAGAACTTCAAATATAAGTCTTTAAGGATCTAAACATCACGAAAAAGCAATGAAATGAAATTATTAGGAAAAAAACTCTTTATCAATACAATTATACATCACAATAACATTTTTTTTTCTTTTTATTTTTTGGTAGAATAAATTATTATAAAAGATTATGACAAATAATTAAAAAAAATTCATAAACAATGGAATCTAATAAATATGACGATGTTCAGATTCCAGAAACCATGGGATTGTCTTTTTCTAGTACATTTCAGAATTCCAACCAGCTTTCAACGGTCGAGAAGCGAGGGAAAACATTCAATATTGCAGAATTCTTCACTGGAGTGGCAGGTGTTTTTGATTCCATAAAATTGGTTAAAAAAACCATAGGAAAAAAATAATTAGTGTTTAGTATTTGATATTTTTAAAATACGCAAAAGATCTTGTGATTATTTTAAAAAATAGTTGTTAGTCTTTTAAATTTTTTAAAATATTGATTTAATCCACCGTGAACCATTTTCTATAAGTTAAACTTCCTTTATTACCCTTTTGTAACTGTTTCAACACTTCTAAAACAGTTTAAAAAATCAATGTAATAATTATAAATTCCTTATTTTTAGGAATTCTAATCATCCCTATCTTCTTCATAATTGTGGACAAGTTATTACAAATTTTTATACTGATTTACACACTTATGATTATTACCCACGTGATATGAATCTCAGTCCCTAGTTTTAATATTTTTCGAATTTCGATGACATCCAAAGCGTCCATCTAGTTTTAATATATAATTTTACAAAATTAAGAAAAATTAGAAATTGTAGTCAAAGTTTGTTCGGTTAAGAGAATATGAGAGAAAAAATAGGAATTGTAGTGGAGAATATTTGGTTTGGTTACGAAAATAAGGTTATTATTGTCACTTACAATACAAATGTTTGACTAACTACTATTTAGGATGAAACACATATTTTAAAATTATCAAATACTAAACACTAATTAATTACAATATAATGGTCTAAACCCCAATTTTCTGATTTAATTAAGCGTGGAAGCTGAGGTGTAAAAAAGGAGTACAATCGAAACGGTGATGCTAGGTGGACGCATACCACTTTGGGATGGATGCAAATCAGAGGGTATGTGAAAAATAGTTCTATTGTTGGATTAACTTTCCGTAGGAAATTATGTAGGATTTTGCTGTAAATTTAGCATTATCCTTATCCGAATTATCGAAACTCGGTGATGCTAGGGTTATCGAAAAGCCTACTGAATTTTCTACCGAAGACATAATCTACGGTGGATGTATATCACTTTGGGATGGATGCGAATTACGAGGGTATGTGAAAAATAGTTCCACCGTCGGATTAACTTTCGGTAGAAAAATTTATAGGATTTTGCTATAAGTTAAGCATTATCGAAACTCAACCCTAATTCTCACCCACTAAACTTATCAGCTGATGTGGAAGGAATAAAATCTAGAGAGAATGTGAAACCTTTTTAAAGATGCTTAGTTGTATCTAGTTACATTTTTATTTATTTACATTTGGTTACATTTTACTTACACCAGTTATAGGGCTCATTCAATGACCTAAGGGTTGATTTTGTGTGCAGAAATATTCTCAATGTTCAAATCACATCAGTTTAAGAGTCGTCCAAATGGAACCACAAATAATCTTATTTCTTTTAATAATAACACATCGCATAATTTGTCAACTCACACACGTGCGTATGAAAAGGCAAAAAAGATTTGTCACGCACAAAGCGCACGTGGATCTAAGTTCAGTAGTCATTGCATACTTTACCCTGATTAAAATAAAACGTGTGAAAAGGGACACTTGGTCCCTTTCCTTTTAGTGGTAAGAACTAAGAAGTGAAAAAAGCCACGACGGAAGCCACGATAAATTTTTTTTGAAGCGGAAGCATGATAAAGTTGAGAATGACCTTCTCCAACTTCGCCACTTGTTCTATTTTTAAACTCAAAGAAAAAATACTAATAAAAAATAATAATTTTGTAGCAGGTTGAGGAGCATTTTCAGTGACGTAGTAGAGACTTGATGTATACTTGGTATTATACGGTGAATATACCCTCGTGTGTTTTGTGAGGTGCATACCTTGCTTATTTTTAAAAAAAATTTGTGTCGTGTCCGTGTCCTTTTCGTTGTATTCGTGCTTCTTAAGCTGCACATGAAGTTGGTTTAAAATCGATTAATTTTGTGCCACGGCCACGATACAATTAAATTCGTAGAGAGGTTCCGAAGGATTTTACTAAAATAACACCAGAATTTTATACTAGAATATTACATCTGCTTTTAAAAAGTGGTATGAGGGATTGAAATGGAATTAACGTTTTTTCAGCAACTGTTATAATAGGTTTTCAATCAATAAAAAGCAAATGTAATTTTTGATGTCAAATCTAGTGTCTCTGTAGTCAAGTCCAATTCCGATTATATGTTGTATAGACTTACACATTTCGCAAAAAAAGGTCATTTTGGGACGTGTGCTTTTATTATTCGCGAAGAAACTAAATATCCATCCATGTTAGCAAATGAAATGCAATCGGACCCTTGAGTACAACTCAATTACTATTAATTTCAATCAACTTTTAATAAAGTTACAAGTTTTAAAATAATATGATTTTTTGTGAAGATGATTTATATAGTGAAATTAAAAGTAACGTCTTCACCAAAAGCCGACTCTTAGATCGTCTCTCTGTATTCTACGTGAACCCTAAGCTAGTATGTAAAAGCATTGTATGATTAGAACTGTATGAGGATCCGATTCATAATTAATTACTTGGGAGCAGAAGATTATATTGACAATTAAGGGATCGACTGTTTAAATAAATTTTAATTGACATTAAAAAAGGGAATATGCAACATACGTATGCAATTACCTAATCGAATTTTTAAAATATTTGCAATTAGAAACCAAAGATTAAATAAATCAGAGCCTTCCCTAGCCCTCACCTAATTTTTAATTGTAGGTTATTAGGTGATAATGAAACCAAAAAACCTTTGACTGGAAGTCAAATGTGTGATTGGAACATTTGAAATAAGAGTAATGCTACATAAACACCAAAAATTAGATCCTAAATGCGTCTCATTCAAAAGTCATAAGCAAAAATGTTGGTCAATCTTAAAATTTTCATCAAAGATATTGTCCCAATTGATATGGCAGTCGAAATGCAAAATACATTTATAGTCTGTTTAGACAAGGGATTTGGGGGAGGGATTTTGTGGGGACCAGGGATTTGGTCCCCACAAAATCCCTGGTCCCCACAAAATCCCTCTATAAAATCTCTTGTCCAAACAGACTATCAAAAGAAAGTCTTAAGAAAAATGCTATTCAGCTAGCTAAAATCTGCCCACCTTGCTTTCTTAAGTAATATCGTAACATCTCATTAAACACATCTAAGAGTCAAGACAACAATTAAATCCTAAATGCATAAACAAGGCCCAAAAATAAGAGTAATGCTACATAAACATGGCCCAAAAATTAGATCCTAAATGCGTCCCAACCAGGCAACTGAAATGTAAAACATATTCATAAGTCATTAGGAAAATGCTACTCAGCCTAAATTTTCACCTAAAACTTTGTCCCAACTTATATGGCAGTCGAAATGCAAAACACATTTAAAAGAAAGTCGTAAAAAATGTTATTCAACCCGTTGAAATCTATCCACTTTGTTTTTCTAAATAATGACTCAGCAACTCAACAAACATATTCAAGACAACGTCTTAAATCCAAAATATTGCCACATCACTTGGGAAAACAAGTGGGTAGATTTTGGCGGGGCAGAGTAACATTACAGGTCTTAAATGTGCTACTCCATATCAGATGCCATGTCTGTTGTAACAGCATTTTGGGAGAATTTTTTAGACTGTTTGGACATTACTAAAACATAGTTGACATGTCTTTTTCTAGTAAACTGAGTTGCTTATATCAAGATTACACCTGCAATATGAAACCGAGTGCAGAGCCGGCAGCCGAAAACTTGAGTTTCAAAGTCTTAAGACAAACTCTGAATATTTTGTATTATTGTTCTTTAAGGAGCCAATTTTTCATACACCTTTCACTTCAAATTTTGGACAGAAGCTTACAAATTTTTTCATTTCTTAATATTTTCAACAGAGGTTAATTTTAAAACCTAATTACAGTTAATTACATAATGATAATGATTAGCACCAGTCAATTATTCCAATAATTTCATAGATTCGACGACACAATTCATTAATTTATCTTTTTTTTTTTCGAAAATTTCACGTTTCCTCTTGCCAAATTTAAAGTTAGATAACCCGTTGTTTACGAAAACATTACTATATTAATCACTATCATAGTGCCGACCGTAAGTAACTTCACTCGTTTCAGCTAAACTTTTAACATTTTCCTTCTTAGATCCTATAAACAAAATGCGTTTTCAAGATTGTAAATTATTTTTGTAACGAAGAATATATTTGACATATAATAAACTCTAATATTAAATAGTTCAATTCTAACATTACACAACACTAAAATCTTATTCCTCAATGTCAACAAATTCTCTTATATACTTTTATTGTTCTTTTGCTCCTATTCTCATAAAACAACATGATAAGAATTATTATGTTGATCATAACAACACTTTTGCATACCATTCTCATAAAACAACATGAGAAGATTTACTATGTTGATCATCACATCACTTTTGCATACAAGACATTCTAAATATAACGCAGCAGTGCGTACTAGTTTGATTTTAACATTTTCATCTGGCCTTAGGAAGCTGATTCAGAGAAGTCCTTCATCTGAGACACACCTCAGTTATGTAATATATGCAAAAAAAAAGTTGATTAGGGAATACAACTATAACTTTTTACAGAATAATAGGAAGATACGAAAATTACAGTCAAATGGTTTAGATCTCAATTGTTAATTTTGAAGGACTAAGTTACATTTACATGAGGAAATCAGCATGTATATCAAGATCAGGTAAAATACATAGGAATAAAAAAATTACATAATTGATGACAGAAGCTACAGTTACCGTGGCCATATTCCTTCGAAGATGCCATCTATCAACGACGAAAACTCCACATTTGAGAGAGATCTCCTTCTTACATCCTTTGGTTGTGTTTGCAAATCTTTTCCCTTCATATCATCTCTAAGATGATATTCATCAAGAGTTCTTAGTAATAATACATCTGGCTTTACACCATGAGCCATCATTCGTTCATACAGCAACTTGGCTTCGGCTAATCTTCCAACCTTGCAAAACCCGCGAATTAAAATCCCATATGCCACAACATCAGGCAACAACCCGCAGTGTATCGCAATTTGAAAAGTCCGTGATGCTTCCTCTATTCTTCCTCCTTTACAAAGACCATCAATGAGAATACTGTAACTAACAATATTCGGAGAAATTTTGTTCTGAAGCATTTCTTGATGGAGCTCAAAAGAACTCAACATATTTTCAGATTTAAAGTAACCATCGATCAAAGAACTATAAGTGAAGACATTAGGAGCAGCACCCTTTTCCAGCATCGCATTGAAAGCTAACATTGCATCATCCATTCTACTTTCTTTACATAAAGCATTGATCATTATACTATAAGTAACTGTGTTGGGTTGGAAATCTTTACTTGTCAACTCTTCGGAAAGCCGAAGAGCTTCATTCAACTCTTTCACACCACAGTACCCACAGATCATCGTGTTGTACGTTACAACATCAGGTTCTGGGCCAAATTCTGAAACTCGCTGGAACAGCCTCGTTGCCTCTTCTAGACGGCCTACTTTGAATAAACAATCAAGGAGAACATTATAAATGGCTATATCAGGAATAACTCCATTTTTCAGCATCAATTTGAAAACCCATAATCCAGCTTTTAGATTCTTCTGCTTACAAAGTCCATTAATAAGAGTGCAATACGTTATAATATCAGGTGGCAAACCCCTCTTTATCATTTGAAAGAAAAAAACCAATGCTTCATCCAATCTCCCTTGATCAGCAATCCCCTTGAGAAGAACAGTGCAGGTAACTACATCAGGAACTATATAATATCTTCCCATTTGTATGTACACCTTCACTGCATCCCTGATTCTTTCCATTTTACACCAACCATCAATTAAGGTGTTAAAAGTAACAGCATTTGGTTCTAAACCCCTCTCCATGGATTTTAAAAAGAATCTAAGAGCATCAGTCATCCTCCCTTCTTTGCAAAGACCCTTTAAAAGCACAGAATAAATAAAAACATCCGGAACACAATTTATCTTAACCATGAACTCATATAAACCAAATGCATCTCTCAAATTTCCCGAATTACAAAAGCCATCCATGAGACTATTATAAGTTAAAACAGATGGCTCAAAACCATGCTTCACAATCCTACAGAAAACACCACAAGCTTCAATAATCCGACCTTTCTGACATAACCCATTTATAAGAATGCTGTAAGTAACCAAATTAGGAGATACCCCTTCCTTCAACATTGTTGTATATACTTCAGTTGCCCCTTTAAGATCGCCAATTTTTACATACCCATCTAAAATTGAACTGAAAATCACCACATCTGGCTTAATTCCTCGATCTATAGCAACTGAAAGAAGATCATGTCCGTCCTGTATTCGCCCCACTTTACATAATCCGTTGATAATAATACCATAAAGAACTAAATCAGGAGGTATATCCTTCTCGATCATTATATTATAAAGCTCAAGTGCCTCATCCAACCTATCCTCCCTACAATATAACTTGATCAATGTACTAAAAGTTACCACAGTTGGTTTTGGACCCAATTCAATAATCATAGAAAGGAAATCGGAAGCAACTCTAATATGATTATCCTTGCAGAGACTACTTAGGATCTTATTACAAGCAATTATATCAGGCATGAATCCTCTCTCAACCGCAGCTCGATGAAAAATCAAAACTTTTTCAGCTTCACCTTTACTGAGTAATCCATCCATAACAAAACTATACCCATTTTGTAATTCTCCGTAAATTTCCAAAACCAAATGGATATGGCCTAATTTTACCAATGAGTTCAAAAGATTTGAGCGTGCATAAGGTGAAACCAAAAGCCCTAATTTGGACATTCGAATATATGTCTCCACTGACTTATCAATCATCCCATTACAACAGTAACATTCAACTAAAAAGCTATAAACTGTACTAGGGTTTGTACCATAAGTTCGAAAACCCTCTGAAAATGCAGCAAAAACGTCTGAATTCCCGAAGACAGATAAAATTCGAGCGAAAACCCTTCGTGCAGGATCGAACATTCGATGATGAAGTAATACATGAACAAGGCTGCAGAAAGATTGGAGAGAATGGTGAGGGTAAAACCCTCGATTTAAATTCTCTGACCATTCGAAGAAACGAATTGCAGAACTGGGGTTTGATTGGAGACGAGAAAGAACGAGTTGGACGTGGTGAGGGTGTAATTTAGAGAGAGAAAGAGAAATTTGGTTCAGGAGGTTGGGATTTTGTTGGTGAAATGCGTCTGAGATTTTGTTTATAGTGTTTGAGGAGATGGTGGTGGCGGTGGTGGTGGTGGTGGTGGAATTGGTGGTTGTGAAGTTGAGGAGAGAAGAAATGGAGAAACGAAGGGAGTTGTTGTTGGGTTTGAGTCTGAGTCTGAGTCTGAGTAGTAGTGGGAGTACCTTTGAATTTGATGCAGAGATCATTTGAACTCTCGCGCCTTCTTTGCCTGACTGAAGAATGCATTGTTTTCAAGTTAGGGTTTGGAGTCGAAGTTTCATTCCAGGTTTTTAGAGTCTAGTTGGTTGGTTTTAGAAGAAAAGCTAAAACCCTAACCACCACTGTCACGGATCGTTTCTTGTCTAAGGAGTAAGGAGACGTTTACGTGGCACTCGTGCAAGGGTTTCCAGGTTCTGCTTCAGTCGCCAAGCTACTCGGAACAGGAACTTAACAAACAAGAGTGTTGTTAAAGGCGCTCTTTTTTTTTAGGAGAGTGCCTCTAGGCTCAAGTGCGCAGTCGCGCATGGCGCATTTCTCTTCCGTCGAGTCTATTAGATTTGGCAAAACATGGCGACCCACCAACTATACTCTAGTCCGCCCCCTCAAATCTATATACTAAGGGAGGGAAGTGTTGGTTTATGTTTGTCATCAACGGCTGAGAAGTTAAGTTATGAAACCATCCAACGGTTGCAACTTGAAATCTATATTACAAAACATAAGTTGTTTGACAAAAATACCCTTTTCCATTTAAATATAACTCTTTTCTCTCATAAACCCTAAATTTTTTTTGCCCCCAAGACCGAACTTTACCCTTTCCTCCGCTTTGTCCTCTCACATACCTGCGATGATGAGGAAGATGGTGATCCCTGATGACGACGGAGGAAGGTGGCGCAATGGGATTCGTAGTTTGTTGGTGGGTAAGGGGTTAAGGTAGGCTGTTTCGGTGGCAGTGTAGCTAGCGCGGAGGAACGGTCTCAAATGATGATTCCGGTGAGTTGATATTTTCTCTATTTTAAAAGTTTTTGACATAGTGATTCCTTCTTGCAAGGTTTTTTTTTTNGCTTCCGTCGAGTCTATTAGATTTGGCAAAACATGGCGACCCACCAACTATACTCTAGTCCGCCCCGTCAAATCCTATTCTAATTTGACCCGCTATTTAAACAAGTTAAAATTAGAATTGAATATTTGTCCCGTTATCCTTCAACCCTATTAAATTGAGATCTATCCTCACTTGTTTCTTTGTTTTATATATAAAATTATCAAACTAGTTATAGTTAGAATTAAAAAAAAAAACCGTTTAATTTCTTCCCTACATCTTTAGATTTTTATTAGGTTCTGTCGGAAAGGGGCATAATAATCGGTGGAGAAGCTTTTGATACATTGCAGATTCACTTTCGAATTGTGGAATTTCATCTTCTTGGATTCTTTTTATTTTGACTGGAGTTGTCCTGGCCAATGTTTTAAAAACCGGACCGGTCATCGAACCGGAGAAGCGGGTTCAACCAGTGGGTTGACCAGTGGGTTAAGTCTAAAGTATTAATATAATAACAATAATAAAAGCATATTGTTTTATGCAGCACAGTTGGTAAAGTGTCTTTCTGAAGTCACTTATGAGTCTCGTGTTCGAAACTCAACAATTTAATTTTTGAGAAATGCTAAAACTCTTAAATAACAATTAATTGTATAACAATTATACTGTCATAATGACAACAATTTAATGGTAGCTGAAATGGTAAGAGGTTTGTCACTTTAGGGTCCTAGGTTCAAAACCTAGCAAGCTCATTTTTTACAAAATGTAAAAAATTATAACACTTTAACTTTAAAAAAAACCGGTTTAAAAATCAACTGGGTCACCTGGTTCACTGGTTCAACCGGCCGGGTTGACCGGTTCACATTCAAAAAGACGGTTTTTGAGAAAATTACTGGATCAATGTTGACCCGAACCGAAAATTTGACTGGGTCACCGGTTCACCGGTTGAACCGGTCGGTCTGGGCCGGTTTTTAAAACACTGATCCTGGCAACCCCTAGTCAATGCTAAGAGATTGGAAGGGATGCAAGTTTATCAATGAGAGGTACAAACTATGGACGTTGATCCCTCGTGCCATCTTTTTGGTGGTTTGGAAATTGCGAAATGATGCCATTTTCAACTGGAAAGAGTCAACATTTTCGGAGTAGGCCCTTTTGTGTCAAGTATCTGTAGGGAAAGGCTAGGGGATTGTAAAACAGTATCATTTTGAGAATTTCGTGTTTCACTATGATCTAGGCTGATCCCTCCCTTTGTGCGTTCTTTCTTTTTTCCTTATTAATATATTATTTTAGCCTTTAAAAAAAGGCCTATTTAGTAAACAAATCAGAGTTAGAATGTGATAATTTTGACCTGTAAACTCACTACCTAAGGTCGGCCTTAACCCGACTCGTTGCCCGGTCTAGAGCCTAGTTAGTAAGTTCGTGAATTATTCGCGAACCGAACGTATTAAAACCGTACCGAGCCGAATAACCGCATTATTTAATGAGTCGTAATTGTTCAGTATATTTTTTTTTTAAAGAATCTTAGTTTCTTTTTTAAAAAAAAAATCTTTGTTATTGTTCAGTCTATTATACTAGTTACATTGAGATTATTAGATGCGTTATTTTACTATATATGTGTTATTTAATCACATGGCTTATCTATCAATACTTAGTTATAATTTTTGATGGAATGATATAAAAAATTAGTTCTTATGTCTAATTGGTTTCACATACTCACGTACTTTTAGATTTTGTTAATTGAATATAATTTAATTGAAGACTTATTGAATTGGTATTATTAGTAATGTACTTTATGATAAGATATAATATTTTTAGACATAGTACTTGTACATATATCTAAATTTTTAAGTTAATTTTTAGACGGATCATCCGAACTATACTCAAATTATTCCCAAACCGCATTTTTACCGAACTCCAATTATTTTAATTGAATGTTTCGTCCATAAATTCGAATAATTCCCAAAATATTCTTGAATCGAACCTTTACCAAATTACTAACTATGGTCCTACAACCACAAAAAGGTAGGATTAAAAAGACACCTAAGAAAACAACAAACCAACCATCTTAGGTTAAATTTAAAGCCCTGTATTTCATGGAAGTAGGAACTAAGAACTGCTATCAAGACCAAAACTTCAGTAACATTTGGGAAACCCAGAACCCACAAATGGGAATTCAGACGTCAATTAATCAAAAAGAACAAGTTACTTTATAAGCACTAATATTAGTTCCAAGTCTTCGGTTCCTTTCACTCCAGGAACCTAATAAACGCATAACTTGGAATTTATGTAAATGCTATCAAAACAGGCAGTAAAAAAACACCCAGAATGTTACTCTTCACTCATGTTCTAATTCCACCCTGGCAAAACTAATGAGATATATAAACTTCAAAAAGGGAAGAACAACCAGTCCATGCTGAGGGCAATTTTTGAACAGCAATAGGAAAATTCATAAATTTAACTCTTAAAAGTACCAAAAGGTTCAAAAACTGTTGTCAGCAACAACAAATGTAGTACCTTCAAAAAGTAAGAAAAAACTTCAAGCCAAAAAATGGTCTCTCTAACATCTTAAGAAATAAAGTTTCTAAGATTCTTTCGTACATAATCTAATTTTTCACCCCCATGCAAGGGAAACCACTCTCTGGTGGTGAACACCTTTTACTTCATTGAGGAAGCTCGATTTCCACGGCAGCCGCCGGAGGCCTAATGAACAACTCCTCTTCATCTTTTGGGTTGTGGATGGTGACAAGATCTGGCAGTGGAGTCATTGGGCCCTGCTTCCCCTTGGGATCCCAGTCCAACATGATCTTCACCTTGATCCCAAGAACACCCTGCCATTACACATCACCAGAATCAGTTTATAGAAACATGGATGGATAAAAATACAGTTCAGGATCCTGCGACACCAGGTTTTAACCAAACCTGTTAACAAAAGATACCGACCCACGACTCTATTAGACGGTATACAACTCACTGATAAATGAAAAGGCCACATCATAAAATGAAAGGGCCACGTCAAAAAGTTGCAAACCGTCAAATTGAATGCAATCAAGCCTCGTGATTTTAAAGGGTAAAGAATAGTACTAGGACTAATAATAAGAGAGCATGCATATAGATTCTGTAAACTGACCTGTCTCAACAAAACATGCCTCACTGCGGAATCTATGTATTCATTAACCGGCTGCCCTGAAGAGATCATGTAGCCATCTTTGAACTTCATTGATTTGGCACGTTGGGCCCTGAGCTTTCCACTTACTATTACCTGCAACCAACTCATGTTTGTTACCTCTTGAACCCCATGTCATTCAGCAGAATTCTTAATTCCACTCGGCATCTATCAGGAAAAAAAACACCACTGCACATTATTACAATAATGTGATCATGGAACTAACCTCACAGCCTTTGGCACCACTTTCCATGACGAAGCGCAAGACACCATAGCAAGCCCTAAAGTAAGAGAATGCATTCACTGTCAGATAAATACAAACACCATACTACAGAGGATAGTAGAAGTGCAAATAGCTCTATTTCTCTTCTGTGAACTCGTTCATTATATTATTTATGTTCATCTGTGAGACTCTTTAATTTCTCTTTTGTGGTCCTGTTTCAGTAGCTCTTTCCTTCTCTTTTCATTCAAAAATATTTTGGTTGAAAGAATATACAGTGTTCTTAAATTAACTACAAGCTATAGCAATAAAATTAGAGAACACTCCCAGGTTCCACAGTAGAAGGAATGGCTATTGACATTCATTCAGTAATGAAAGGCCATCTTGCTTGTCACATCCACAAATGTCACAGGAAAAATACTAGGGGCATGACAACGATCAAGTATATATTCATAGTATCCATCCCCCATCCCCAGCACCCAACTTTACCATTTTAAACATCTCATAAGTCAACGGAGGAGTTCCATCTTTCCTGTGTTTTCCATCCTAAACCATCCATTCCTAGTGAAGTACTACAATTATCTTAGGATGACCTCTGGTCAGGTTTACATGTAACTGATCAGTACCATCAAATACTTAAAATGTGAAGACGCTCAATCTGTAAAAACAAGTGGAAAAAAAAATATACGATAAAATCAGCAGAGGAACAGCATTAGAGCCATTCCCCCCTGTGGGTATATTTCTAAAGTTGCCTGGTCGCCGTCATAAGACACCTTTTGTTTTAAACATCCTAGCTTAATGCACACCAAAAAATGGGTAAAAGTAAATGTGAGAAACAAGAATTTACCAGGAGACAGGTAACATGATGCAAGAAAGATAAATACATCATGCTGTTTAATACTGGCAATAACATACCAATTTATGCTTCTGAAACATGAACATCCCTCATTTAGTAATTTAAGAGAGTTCACCAGTAAGAAGCAACATTTAAGTGATAACTATGAGCATTATTCCTATAGCTCTCCATTCTCTTCCACCAGAACACAGTATACCATTGTCATTGGAGATGCCGCTAGTATGACCCACTTAAACTATTTGTATTCTCCTTCACGATGCAAAAGTATTATTCCTATAGCTCTCCATTCAAAATGGTTGCAATACTACAATACTATAATACTCCTAGGGTAAGAGACACCAGCATCTGCCTAGAAGTAGCTTCAAGTGTTAGGATCTTCTCTTCTGTAAAATTGTACTTTTTCAAAGGGGTCGGTGGGTCACTAGGAAATGTGAGATGAAATCAGTAGTCAAATGGCATTTTGAGCCATTCAACTGTGGATCCATCTCTACGGTTGTCTGGCCGCTGCTGATATAACAGCATTTCCTTTATGCACCTAGCTCAAGGCCTCACTACCAGAATTAGAGGGGCCTATGATACAAGTGCAAGGTAAACTTGAACACACACACACGATTGCAAACACGCAGACACTTTAAAAAAGGTGAACAAACACAAATAAATCTGAATGTCTAAAAGGAGTACAATATAGCCTGCAATTGGCTTTAAGTTGTATATGCTTACCAGGCGTGAACTGACGTAAACCAACATGAAAATTCCAAGAGGGAGTTGTTGCAGGTTAATTTCATATAGAATAAGATGGAAAGGTATTACAAAGTAACCACCTTTCGGCAATTACATGGAGGGATCTACAGGAAAACTGGAGGCCCTTTTAGTTTTTTCAATTGGTAGAATGCAGCCAATTGAGAGAATGAAAGAAACAAAGAATATGAGATGGAATCAGTAGACAAGTGGTATTTACAACCATTTACCTGTGGATCCATCTCTACGGTTGTCTGGCCGCTGCCCTTTTGAAGGGCTTTTCCTATATGCATTGTTGTTCAAGGCCGCACCATCAAAAGTAGGAGGCCTTAATTATACAACAAATGCACAACTTGAGGATAAAAACATACCCATGCATGCACACATTTACTGTCATACACATGACATGATACCACGGGTCCACTCCACAACATCACTAACATACTGACAAACAAAAACCAAGGTATTTGTAGAAATTTAGTGAAACCTTCCATCCAAACAAAAAAAAATAACAAAGTATCCAGCAGCCCAATCAATAATCCTCTATCAGACCCATAAAGAAAAAGTGTATCAAAATTGGGTGCAGGCCGATGTAACAGAAGTACACATATTGGAAAGACAACAGCTGAGATCACTAAATCAGAGCAATTTTCTACTGGCTTCATCAAGAGTTGGCTCTATTAATGGGTCCTGTTGCTGCTGACGAAAGCCATGTAGCGTAATCCAACTAATCCAACCGAAATTTAGGGAGTACTCCTACATGAGACCACGACTAATCTAATAAACGAGTACATGATCCAGAGGATTCACATCTCACTTATCACTATGATTTCTATGAAATTAATGACAATTTATGTATCCATGAAACAAAACCAAGATACATTCAAATAGAGAATAGCTACAGATTACAGAAGAAACCACACATGGAATAAGAACATATGAACATTAAAGAAGCAGGTTACCTTCGAACAGCAAGACCTCCAAGGAGCTTGTATCGTAGGGACTCTGCTTGGGCAATGGCACAAAGCCCTCTGTTGTTTACCTTCTCAGCGTATAATTCAACACTGTTCTCCGGAAACTTAAACCTCTTCTGAACAACAGATGTCAATTCCCTAATTCTCCTCCCCTTCTCTCCTACAGAAAGCAATAGAAAGAAAAATCATTAATTTCTTTCACAGAAATATTGATTTTCAGAAATAACCGGGTAATAAAGACAGCAGAGGAAAAAAAATCTAATTTTCAATTAACATTATTATTCTTGTCGATTCATATTAGTTTGCAAGATTACCAGTGTGGAGTGAAAAAAGAACGTACTCACAAGTTCTTCTCTTCAGATATATCTTTTTCATTGATACACAATTACTCAGAATATGACATTTCAAGAAAACTATTAATTTTGAAGGACAACGCAGGTTCCAAGGTGTCATTTCTCTATAACCAGTCTAAGCTAAAAAGACAGTCCATAATAGATTGGAACTCTTGACTAGGATTCAGTCAATTCCTGTACCAAAATTCCTGAGAGACCTTCAAAAACTAAGGCCACACTCGGTTGCAATTTGATAACGATTTTTCATAAACTAGAATAAAATTCAAAAATCAGGGTTGTATTTTTAGTGTTTCTAGCATCCAAAAAATTGGCATTAATCCAAAAACAGTTTTCAAATTTAGGCACCTATGCAAACAGATATGATTTATCTGAAAATACTCAAAATCAACCCATTTATCAGATTTTGGGTTGTTCTCTGGATTGTATCTGAAAGCTCGTTTTTGAAAACGATCTAACTACGGCTAAGCACTTCTTTTTCAAGATATTCCGTATCCTTTGTCCTTGAAATCAATAAATAGTATCAGAATAACAAATTAAACGCCACCTAACTCTTCAAAAACGATTCTAAAGAGCATTTGTTTCGAAGACTTCAATATCAAGTATAGATCTCTCTGATATATTAGTAGCATGGCAAATAATTTCAAAAAATTTACTAATGAAAGCTTCTTTCTGTTGACAGAACCGACTTGAAAAACTATTACAGTAAAAGATCAATTACCGAGAACGTTCTGAGTTCTGGTAGCTCGGATGATGATCTCAGTTCGCATCGGCGTGACTCTAACTTCAACACCTGAGTATCCATCCTCGGCAAGCTCTCTCATGAGGACTTCGTTGAGTTCTGCAAAGAAAACTCCATCTGCAACGAACTGAACACCGAAAGGAACACAGAAAACAGAAACAAGATTAGATCTACTGAGCACTCAAAAAACATAGAGAGAGAGAGAGAGAGAGAGAGAGAGAGAGAGAGAGAGAGAGAAAATCTTAAGAGTTAGAGTTTTTCGAATCTAGGGTTTAGGATTATTAGGGTTTTAAATACTAACCTTCCTCTTTTTACTCATTTGAGTCGCCATGGTTGGAGATCTCTTTGTTTAGAAGAAGACGAGCGAATAAGAGCTCGCCTCCGGAAACCCTAGACTGAGAAGAAGAGAAGCTCAGAGAAAACACGAATGTATACAAGTAGAACGTGTGAGCCTGTGAGGTTATCTTATAGCCTTATAGGCGCGGCTAAGTGGCTAACCCGAACCCTCGGATCACCCCGGCCCTAACTCGACCCTAATAACCCGGCCCTAACTCGATCCGCTAATTAAACGGGCCGGGCTAGGGTTGGAGTTTTTCAACCCGCCAAAAAATAGGGTTGGTTTGTGTAACCCGCGAGCCAACCCGCCAACCTGCCTAAGCAAGCATTAATTAAGAATTTAATAAAATCATTTTGATTCCACTCATTCTCTCTCTATAAAAAGCCTTATTTAAGTCTTCATTAATATTCCATTTTAGTTCCATTTGTTCTCTCTTAATTAAAATCTATTTCTTCTCCTTCTTAATTAAAGCTCAATTAATAAAAATTAAAATAATAGATAAGATTAATATAATTAGGGTTAGGACTAGGGTTGGAGAAATTGACCCGTTTAATAAACGGGCTAGGGTTAGGGTTGAGACTTCTTAGCTCGAAAACCCGCCAACCCTAACCCTAGCCCGTTGCCAGGTCTAGTTCGTCGGGGCACCAAATGTCCAAAATCTTGGTGACGGGCTCAAGATTTTAGGCAATGTCAAACCAATTCATGCCCGCTACCAAACTTGAGGGGTGCGCCTTTAAAACGAAATGAACATGTTATTGGTACATCATTTTATATTTAGCCAAACATAAATTTTGTGGGATCCACTTGGATACAATCCAAATGTTGATTTTTGAAAAAAGGGTATTCTCTTCACCATGTAGATCATTATCACAAAAAATCAGCCCATTCTAAAACTTCTAATCTCATAAAAAATTGGTTGGAAGTCCCAGTTCATTCTAAAACTTCTAACCCCATCAAAAGTTAATTGAGATTTTCAATAAGCTTCCTATCAATTTTTTATAAAATTTTAGAATGGGATGATAAGGAAAACATCCTTAAAAAATTTCAGCCATGGATAGTATCCAAATAGATCCCACAGGCATTCGGTTCCAATGGTAGCCACTTCTAAAATTTCTATTCAACAATTTGGCTATTCAATTACTAAGCATAATTGGTTGGTACCTCTCTTTTTTACGGAAGGTTGAGGGGTTTGCTTACTCCTATGGTCGATGGTTGATACTTAATTCAAAAGAATAAGAATCCGAACAGTTCAATATGTATTTTTACAAATACCAGGTTTTGGAAAAGAAAATGAAACTACCTCACTTTCTACAGCAACTCATTACAGAACAACTTGACAGAACTTAACGTGTGTTTTAGGAATCTTACCTTAATTCGACATGGGCATAACGCACTTGCAGCTTACTAGTAGAATGTTATCACTAGCTCGACCTAAACCAGGTCGCAATTGAGCTTTGAGGTGGTCAATTTTGTTTGGGTACAATAAGCCAAAACCCAGGTTACACAGAGTTCAGGATGAGCCTGTCGCACCCACCATATGGTTGCAGGGTGGACAAGGTGGACAAAGACCTTGGAGCTCCACGAACTTTTCTTAAACTAATGGAAAGGATACTGTAAACCAACAAACGAGAAGATGCACAACTGTTTGTTAGGCAGCCAGCAGGCACCTGTGGTTTTTGATAGGCAATAGGCTGGTACCAAGTTTTGCACAAAACTGAGGCACCCCTTCTGTAGAGTCTGATGACATTGCCTAACCTCATCACAAGCACATACAATAAGCTGTGCAAATTGAGCTGGATCATGCATATAAGCTCTGCAATCCTATAACCCTAAATGTGCACTGTAAATGTGTAACATTGAGCTTGGGATCCACACATTAACTTGAAAACAGCCAAACAACCAACTCCAGATGTGGAAGGATTCAATTAGGTTCATTATCAGAAGAAACTCGCAACGCTTTAATGTGATGCATCGGATTCATGTAAGCATGAATTAAATTTTTTCAAGATGCAACTAAAACTGGCCAACGATTCGAAGTCCACGAGATTGAAATAGTAGATGAAATTCATGCTTTAGTAACAAGAAGCTGCAGCAAGAACATATATAAAGTGGATAAGGTAATAGTATAAATTAGAAACAAATTAGTTCAAGAGCCATAGTCGCAACCTTTAGGTACCCAAAATAACCCGAGGCACTACAAATAAAGATTCTCTTGAAATTGAACCACTGTGAAATATTAGTCTAGTCACAAATTTATAGTTCATGCAGTGTTTCATTTCTATTAAACAACAACAATGGAACAGCCAAAAGATGCACAAAAAGAGTGTTTTTTCTTTTTCTCTGAACGTTATCTTGATAATCGAACCCCCACAAGCTTTCCTTCTGCAAAGTAATAAAAAGTATCGAATTGTACTGTTTGGCAGCCAAACTAGGCAATCTAATAACTACAATAAATTCATTGATAATAATCAGATAACAATCTGAATCACCACAAATTCCTTGCTGCTACGTAGTTAATGTCATAGAACGCAATTTCTAAACTATTGCAGTCAATGCATAAGGTCACTTTGAAGATGATATACCTGCCTGCATCAGATGCCTTAAAGCTAATATATCTCATCATCAGGAATATCTGGTGTCAAGAATTTCTTTGGGTCTTTACTTATTTCCTCATAACTCAACCTTGGTTTCACCCTATCTGGCACCGGCATAAGTGGAATGATGTAGTCTCTATCAATAACCCCATCAATAATTCCATATTCAACTGCTTCGATTGGAGACATGTACCGATCCCTATCAATATCTTTTTCAACTTGTTCAAAAGTGCGACCAGTGAAACCAGAGAGAATTTTAGTGACATTAGTCTTGTTGTGCATAATTTCTTTAGCTTGAATTTCCACATCTATTGCTTGTCCACTGGCACCACCAAGAGGTTGATGAAGCATTATCCGTGTGTTGGGCATCGCAAGACGCTTGCCTTTGGTTCCACCACCAAGAATGATTGAAGCTGTTGATGCAGCGATTCCAAGTGCAACTGTAGAAACATCAGCCCTCACAAGCTGCACCACGTCATATATAGCCATTGTAGCACTGAAGATTGAGAATAGAACAACAGCAGCCAGCCGGTCAAGATGACAGCAGAAACAAGAAAGCAAAGACAATGAACAAGAAAACACATAAAAGTCATTCGTCTAAGAAAACACATGAAAGTCACTGGTTGCGAAGTGTGCATCTTTTTCACTTTTATTTTTACTGTGCACAAGCTGCGGTCAACCAACAACCTGATGGTTGGCACACAGTACATGATCAATTGAACTACAAGCTTGTGTCCCATATATTTGCATTTGCATAGCAGTAATGTTCACATGTCCACATCAAATACTTGGCCTTTCATAAGCATAAATCAAACACATGTCCCTGATGCAGGCTGACCGTGTCTATTCTGAACCAGGGTAACATACTTTGATTTGTACTCCATTCATGAAAAAATTAGTTATGATTCCTTAGTCCAAGAGGTTCCGTGACTCCATAACGGTTAAGGCAATACATACACAATAGTCAATAACTCAATCACCAAATGATCCTCAGGCATAATTTGAGATTCTGAGAACCTAGGGCTGCACACGGTTCGGTTTGGTTGGGTTTTTAATCAAACCCATAGCCAAACCATTAATTAATTTAGGAGGATCAAAACCATACCAAACCATGATGGTTTTTTTTTTTTAGAACCAAAACCACATCATCGTTTTTTTGGATTTTTTGGGTTTTTCGGTTTTTTCCAAATTTCGGATTTTTTTAGGAGTTTTCGGTTTTTTTAGCGGACAAATCATTCAAAACTAAAGTTTAACTAGATTTAAAAAAAATTAACATATGACATTTATCAATTGATCATTTAAACTTAAACTAAAACATGACATAATTAGAGCACTTGCATTATAAATAATTAAAGTTCGTTCAAACTTAAAAAATAAAAAACTGATAATAACTAAATATTTATTTAAATTTAAAACATGAAAAAAAAATACCCAAGTGTTCAACCATCTTAAGTAATTATTAATTCTTTCTCTTTTTTTGTGAAAATTATTAAATTTAATATGAGAAGATCATTCTTACCAAAAATTATATCAATCAAAAATAATTATAAGGTAATTTATAGGCCATCAATTTTAATTATTACTTTTAAATTAAATTTTGATAGGGTTAAAAATTTTGGTACGATATGATTAGGGATGAAGTCATAAATATTTTTAAGGAGAAAACCACAAAACACAACAAATTTCTTTGGTGTGCCTAAAAGCTTGTGAGGTACGTGTTAAGAAATGAGTTGGTCAAATTCTATTTTTACAAAAAACTAAGGCACAATATACTAAAATCTTAATAATTGGTGGGGCACTCAATTTCCTCATATGTATTAGATGTTGGAGTTTTAAATTTTTTTTGGTGGGGCACATTCCCCAACAACTTGCAAGATAGCTCGTTCCCGAATATGATTTATTTTTATTTTTTATGAAGATACATGGTGAAGTCTGTGAAGAGTTTATCTTCATATCTTAGATATCTCTATATGGATCCCAACATATTTTATATAGCAACATAGTGACAATTTTAATCACGGTATGTCCACAAATGAATTTTTTCACAATAAAAATAATAATTATACAAAATAATAAATATATTATAAATAAATTAATAAATATGTATAAATTTGAGAACACACATCACATATATGTATTGTCTCATATAAGATACAAATTGACATAGATACATTGACTTATAAAATTGTGATTATATTAAGAGCCAGGCTCTTTAATTCATATTTTCATTAGTTAGCATGCATATTTATACATAATAATACATGTGTATACTATATAGATATACGTGCAGGTTTTTTTCTGGTTTTTTTTGTTTGGTCTTTCGGTTCGGTGTTTTTGGTATGGTTTCGGTTTTTTTGGTTTTTTGAAAACATGAAACCAAAACCAGACCATAAATATCGGTTTTTGCGGTTTTTCGGTTTTTTGGGTTTTGGATTTTTTGGTTTTGCAGTTTGTCGGTATTTTTTTCGGTTCGGACCAGTTCGGACCGGACTTAAAACCGCACCATGTGCAGCCCTATGAGAACCACTCGGAACACTTCGCAAGGAAATGTCATAAAAAATTAAAAATTAAAAAAAAGAACCCTACAATGAGACAAGATATGATTGAGAGCACAAGATAACATATGCTTAGGAATGTCATGACATGAATCTTTTAATGGTGTCACATAACTCGGATCATGTCCCACAAGCGGCAGAGCTTGTACCAACCATGAAAGAGGGCAATTAGTAATATAGACACTACATTTACTGTTATAAAAGGGGATTTTAGTTCGCTTGAATACCTAAAAAGGAAAATACATTGACTAGAGCTTAGGAACCATACTCATATTGCAAATTCTCCTAATTGTCAATCATGTATAGGGAACCATACTCATATTGCAAGTACATCATTCAAGGATTGGGAGTCAAAGTCTACTTGATTGACAATTAGGAGAATTTGCTTCCTTCAGTTTCCAAAGACCAAGATGATTTTGTTATATAAGTCATAGTTGAGCTAAAGGGACACTAACCAAGAAGTATGCACCTAAAAACATCCTGCATATGAACATTCACCTCACTTCTTTTGTTAATAGACACTTGCTGGAATCAAAAGACTATTTTACCTTTTCAAAACAGTTATATAATAAAGTTCATATAAAGAAATTATCCAAAATAAACTTAAAAAACGTGTTGGACACTCCAAATCCCCACATCCTTGAAATTATCCAAAATAAACTTAAAAAAGGTGTTGGACACACCAAATTCCCACATCCTTTTCTATAATCATGTTGGTATAACAAGATAACAAATGCTTGTTAAATTCAACAAGTGATGATAAAGTACTAGCATTGGGTTTGTACAGGAAAACGTATTCGTAGTATACAGAACAAACTTAAACGTGGGGACCTGATTTTATCATCTGTTTGCAAATAACAAACAGAATCCATCCCCCTTTTTGTGTTCATCAAAGTCGAACATTGCCTCAACCTATCAGAACCATAAACGAATATTCAAATCAATTACGCTATACCACAAGTAGTAGTTCCCCGATGAAACACAGCACTTCTAGTCACTTTGAAATATAACCAAATTGAGTACTTAATACCAATAAAATTTGCAGCTTCCAAATGTAGTGAGTTCTTTATAAGAAAATGGCGTTGGTTTCAATGTATAGTAATAGATTTCTATTCAAACAAGTCTTATCCTTTTCGGATATTATATAAGGTTCGCAACTAAATTTTACATTTTATTCACTCTTTAATGTGTTTTTTTTAACCTCAGATGACACTATGTTGACAGATTAAACTCATATCTAGCTATCTTCAAATCAAATTAAAAACCCTAAAAGTACCAAATTTACAGCAAATTCCATTATGAATAAAGCTAAAGCCTTACCTTAGCGACCCACCAGGGGAATTAATGAAGAGGCGAATATCTTTAGAGGGATCTTGAGCGTCCAACAACAGCAACTGACTTATAATTGCATCAGCAACAAAATCATCGATTTGATTACCCAAAAACACAATTCTCTCTCTCAACAACAATCCCATTGGGTCAGACTCTGCTCCTCTTTGGGCAGTTGCTGGACCTTGAGCCATAGGAGTTGACGACGAGAAGATAGGATAAGATGAAGGTTTAACATCGAACCCTAACCCTAAGTTCTCGACATTACAAAGGGTTTTTGAGTGGAAATTTTGGGGGCTTGTAACAGAAGAAGAAGAAGAAGATAAGTGAGATTGGATTGAGAAGATAGGGGATTTAAGGGAGCTAGGGTTACGGAGTTTAAGAGATGTAGAGTAGGTGGTGTTGGGTAGTAGATGAGAACGAGGTGTAAGGAGAGTGGATATGGAGAGAGAGTTCATGGTGATGTCTGTCCAGCAATCCTAGAGAGAGAAAGAGAGTGAAGAGCGAGAGAGAGAGAGAGCGAGCTGGGTTTGGATTCAGTGACGCCCTTTTGAGGAAATCACACACACATCTGCTCTCTTTTTTTCCCATCAAAATCAGAAAAAGAATACGATCTTGATCGTTCATTTATATTTGACCATTTTAGATGTTGGTCTACAAAATCAAAATGGGGTGTTTGGTTAGGGGAGTAGCTTACACGTGGCACATGTTTGGAATAGGTGGAAGTACTTGGAAACTGTTAAAGCAGAATATAACTGTCCCTATTCCTGCTAATCTATTATACAATTCAGGACACGGTAATGCTAGGTTTACAGCAAAAACCTACAGAAGCTTCTACCGAAGCTTATGTGGCGGATGATTTGGCGCCTCAATCTTGTGCAGTAGTGCTGCTTCGTTGGCCCTATTTTAGGTTATTACCAACCGTTGATAAATCCTAATCAACGGCTGAGATTAAAAACCTTTCAAAGTCATCACTCTCACAACCGAAAGCCAAATCTGAATATTTTGGGGATTTCGTCGCCGTCGCTCTCCGGGGAGGTACCCCGTCACATATGGCCGCGATTTCTCTCTCCCTACAGTATATTCTCTTATTCCTCATCTCCAAGTAACTAAATCTAGGGTTTAATGGAGAAATGAGTTTTTGAATTTTTTTTTTTTT
>MVGT01000436.1:1023395-1033746 GCA_002174775.1 Macleaya cordata
TATTTTTTATAAGGATAAGATGATCTTTTAATCATCTAGCACAAAATAGCCTACGTATCTATAGGATTGAGAATTATTACTATTATATTTTTATTGACTTATCTATAACATATATCAAATTTTCCTTTTTCATCATTATAATAAAAAAAATTCTCCCTTTTCACAAAGAATTAAAGAAAGAATTTCAAGTTCCTCAAAGGTTTCTCACTCCCAAATATAAATGAAGAGATATATTATATTAAAAATATAAGTTTTCTCTTACGTATTTATACTACTTATCTATACTATCTATATATAGTGAGGATCGTGGGACATGCTTAAATATATATATTATTGACAAGGTCAATGTAGGGACCATATGGAGATTATCTAAGAGATGTTTTTGTAAGGATGATCGATATATATACGTACCATATAGATCATCCTCTTCAAAAATCATACCATTCTAAAACTTTTAACTTAAGCAAAAATTGTATGATTTATGAGCCATCTACTTATACAATTAATTTCAAACCAACATTTGATGGGGTAAGAAGTTTTAGAGCATGATAGATTTTATGAGAAGATGATCTACATGGCCAGTAGATCATTTTTACACCGTTAGATCATCTCCAAGCATGTAGGCCCCACATAGACAATGTTAATGATATGTCTATTTAATATATATAATTCTTTTATGATGTGGCAAAGTCAACATATGGAGTGCCGCATCCATAGTTGTTGTTATGTGTCATTAATTAATTGATGTTGCTTTATCTCTAATATTGGATATTTGTTATTGTAAAATTTTATGTTTCATACTCTTTCTACAATAGTTTTGATACGAGCTCTATCTCAAATTAGATAACAAAAAATTTAATTTAAAATAAAAAATAATATAAATAAATTTTTTCTAAAAGCGTTGCCCGTGTGTAGCACGGGCTTAAAGAACTTGTCTATTATACAATTCAGGACGGGGGCAGAGTTGTCCTTTTATAAAAATTGTGCTGCTTCATAAGCCCCCCGCCCTCCCCTCTCTCTCCCTGCCCTCTCTACCTCCCTCTCGATCTCAGCCTCCCCCTCTCTGCTCCCTGCCCTCTCTCTCTCGAGGTTTTGAGCCGTGCGATAGACCTTGTTCGACCTATTTGACGTTAAGTTTGAGCATCAAACGTGGAGTCAAAAGAACTCGGTTACTCACTCAATTGACTCACTCACTGTAAACAAGTGGACGATTTTTTGACTGCTGGAGCGTCATGTAATTAATTTGAATTATGACCGTTATACTAACATCGTTATAACCCTAAACTCCTCTTCTCTCTCTACTCTCTCTCTCAGTTGCAGACCACGCTCTCCCTCTTGCTCGTCCTCGCTTTCTCCGCAGAAGCCACAACCATCACCAACCTTTCTCTTTCTCGTCCTCAAAAGTGAGTAATTTCTTATCTCTGTTCTTTCTCTTCATTGTTTTCTCCGCAGCAGTTTTAGGGTTTGATTTCAAAAAAAAAAAAAACGAAAAGGAGTTTTGGTGTTCTGATTAAAATTGGCAGCACCACCAGCATTCTCTCCTCAAATCCTTGGTGATTCTTTACTCTCTCTCTCTCTCTGTCTCTCTCTCTCTAACTGTCATCGTTTTCTCTTTTTCCTTTCAATCTCTCCATCTTTCTCTATATATCTTTCATAATTTTACATGCGATTTTTCAACAGATTGTAGGGTTTTCAGGGTTTCTTTAAAAAAAACTCGGAGTGGCTTTTTTTTTTTTCTTATTTCTTATAGGGCTTATTTCTTCTGATTTTTGATTTTGATTCGTTGGGGATCTACTGGGGTTTTGCTTCATAGGTTTTTATTTGGATTTTCATTTTTGTTTAGGATCTGTGTTTCTGTTGATCTTGCAGTAGGGTTTCTGTCGTACAAGGGTCATACAGAACAAAGCTGAAGGAGCATCAAACCGTGTAGGATAATGCACATTCCTGCCTTATTTCAGGTCCTTACACCAATTGCCAAATTCTACTTTTAAGGTATTGTCTTAGTTGTCCTCTATAGTATCGCATTCCTGTTGGTTGGGATTATTCACAGGAGATAACATGATCCAGTAGACTTGGATTACCTGCGGATCAACCATCAAAGTACAAGTTAAGTATTCGTTTTATTGGTGTCTCTGCGAACAGGATGTATTTGCGCCTATTCTGTTTAAAACTTGGCAGTCTTTCGAAATTTCATCCTGATACTGGAGTTAGATAACATTGCAAACCAATGCGACTGCTTTTTAATTTTAAGGATTTCTCCTATTTCATGGATTCCCAACTCTGCCTCGATAATTACCCTTTATATTTCTTTCTTATTACTTATGAGCATGTAGTGTTAAGCAGTGGTGTGTGGGATATAGCAATTCTGGAACCATGAACGCCTTCCATGAACTGACTTCTATCTGTTGAGGGCCTTGAGTCCATTGTAGTTGGTCATAGCTGCTTGAAGGCTAGTTCTAATGACTCATTTTAACCAAAAGTTTCTCTCAGATAAAAGACCGTCACAGTCTAACGACAACATCATAAATATTGTTAAAAAATAGTACCAATACACAGTGAGTCAAATGGAGTATGTTTCGTTATTCGCCTCTGAAACTGAAACACAACATTCCGAAATTTTGGAAAAATGCTTGTATGTGCATGATCAATCATCTTTCAAATCGAGAAATTAATACGTTTTCAATCCTAGTAAATAAGCCTGGAATATCTCCAACAAAATATAGAATTCTTCTTAGACACTCAACAAGCTAGTGAGTACCAACACTAGAGATGTACATACAATTTCTAGAGATAATAATCCTCTTTTCCTATGTTTAATAAATTTCTGCTTGCACTCTTTAGTCTTTACTATTCTAAATAGCTCAACAGATCATAGCGAATAAAAACAATGGATGACCTCCAGTTATGACTGTCCGAGACTGACTAAGATGAGTATCTCCTCTACATGGGAGAAGATTCTCTTGGAAGAGTAGTTTGTCCCATCTGCTGGAGCTTGAAGAAATACCCACCATTGACTAATTGCCCAATCGAAATGGCGAATGATCCTCCTCCTCCTCCTCCTGTGGTTTTTGAGGAACCAACACCCAGTTGTACACCTCGTGTTTTATGTTCTATGCTCACTTACCATATATACTTACATGATTCACAAAACACAAACTATTAGTGTGGGCATAGAGAAGAACTATCATTAACATTATGTTGTTTGGAGTATTTGAAAGGAGCATGATTGTTATCTGAACTTTATGCTTACTCCCTGAAATTTTAGTGGCCCATTCGACTTTTTTTTGTTCTCCTGATGCATATTCAAAACAGATGAAGAATTTGCGTCTTTCATTGATTTTATGCACTGCTAGGATTGTCACCGTTAAGCGGTTTTCTTTGTACATTTTGCAATTTCCTTTACCATTTCTGTTTGTTGCTAAAATAATCTCAACATCTCATGGTCAACTTTTCTTGTTGTTCAAATACAGAGTTCAGAGAGAGGATATTTGAAAACAATTAAAAAGACGATCGCAAGGTATATAATTTCCATTTTCGTGCATTTTCGAGAAATTTCTGGTTGTTTTATACCAGTTATTAATATCTAAGATCAGGAGTCAAATTCTTAGTTGAATATGTTGTGTGGAAATTGAAGTGTTCTGCCTTTTTGCATTTCCAGCACAAAGGAAGCCTAATTTGAATGGGATCTGTTACCTCTGGAGGTTCGGGTAAGGTAACCTTGTCTTTGTAGGCTTTACCTCATGAATTTAACTATCAAAAAGATCGATCACTACTTTAGGTTCACCAACTGAAATGAAGATCTGGATGGAAATTTTGTGATTTTTTTGTGTTAGTTATTATGAAGTTCTTCCACGACACTCTTTTGATTGTTCCATTTACTTGATTAAGATTCCTTTGACACAATTTCAGTTCTGTATTTTGGAAACTTGAAAGTCTGTTACCTATTTATTTCCAATGAATGTTATATAGATATGTACGGAACTTTGTAAAGTTCATGGTTCTCAGGGGAGGTTTCATATAGACTATGTAACAACTCGTTCCTGAACTGCATTATACTTCAAACAAAAATTTCGACTATGACACGATAGTGGTTGCTAAAAAGCTATATATGGAATTATTATTAAGTTGATAAATTAATGTAGAAAGTATGTACTCTTATATCATTTTCTCTAACTCACAGAAGTTATGCAGTGGACAAGGAGGACCCAAAAAAGAAGCGGAGGGTGGAGCTTGCGCGCAAGTATGTACTCTTGCAACTTGATGCTATGAGGAAAGGGCACTTTTCAAATGGCAAAGTCTATTCGACGAAGACAATCCTTGTCTGTTGATGAATTAATGTAGAAAATATATAGTCTTATACTCTTATATCATTTTCTCTAACTAACAGAAGTTGCTCTTCTGGCTTATTTAGAATGGCAGAGGCAAAAGAAAGAAATCATGTGGACGAGTCTAGAGCTGACTTTGGTGAGGATGATCCATCAAAGTGATCATTCTAACAGAAGTTTTTTATTCTTAAAAGTTTAGTACACGCTAAATAATTGTCTAAACATAGATATTAAATGAATGACCTATAATGCTTTCAACTTGTATTCTTGTTTTGACAAAGTTAGAAACTCAGTTTTCTAGGTGAGTTATGAAATGACTCTTATTTCTCTTTAACTTTGTATTGGTAACTATTATTTAAGCTCACCCCATTTCATGGTTTGTTAAGACCATTTGGATTTTTCTTTATCTTTCTTCCATCTTCATCTGACACTTATCTTGCTATATTTGTTGCTTAAATGTGTAGGTGGATAGTTTTACCCAATTTGGTGGAGAGACATCCGGAGCTAAATTATTTTTTGTGAAAGTATTATAAACTGCAAGTTTCTTGTGGGGTAGCTGACGCCCACAATATGGTACCAACTTGTCCATATCTAGTTCCTTTATAATTTTGGGTTCTTGCTTTACAAGTCTTTCTTGATTTTTTGAGTTCAAGAGCAGTTGACTGAGATGAAATTGAGTTTATGTGCCAACATCTTGTTCTTGAACCATAAGTATTATTGTCTCAGACAATGGCTCTTAATTTTAATAAATGACCAAGTCCAGAAACAATCCTACTACTACTAGGATGAAGAATTCCTTGTCAAAATCATTTCTCTGTTTCCTCTTATGTGGTAGTAATTTTTTTTTCAACTGAAAAAAAAAATGGAGAAAAAAAGAAAGATGAAGCAAATATTATTGGAACTGCAGGAGTATGTGGATCATTCAGCTCTGTTGTTCAAATTTTGTCTCGGGAGACAGTTTTCAAGAACTTGATGTCGATCTCTGATGTCTTCCTGTCATCATATGCAAAGGCTGGACTCAACCTGTTGCCTCAATCAGGTACTTTTCTCTCTCCCTCCATCTACGCCACCATCGCTGCAACACAACCATGGCACCACATTATTGAATCATAGATCAGGTACGTAGGGTGCACTATGTTCTTTTAGGTTTGAGTTGTTTTAATCATGTTAAGCTAAAATTTATGAAACAAAAAGTCTCTATCCTTATAAAATTTAAACCTATTATTGGTTTACAAATATCTTAGCCTTTACTTCTCCAAATTGTGCTACTAACGAGCAGTCAGAATTGGATTTGAAACAGTTCTTTTAGAAAAATGATTAGAAATTGTGTCTTAAGATTCAAATTTCGAATTCAATGTTGTTTAAACTTGTTATATTAAAGGTTTTTGTTCAATTGTTTTGCAAATATGCTTTTTTGAATTCGTATAATGAAGTGATGGGTTGTGGCACGTTGGTATCATGCGTCATCGACCTATTGGTTTCCCTGGATGTTTTAGTTCATGCCAACTTTGGAATCTCTCGTGGTCTAAACCAATGGTGGAGGAGCTACAGAATTGGTTTCAATGAAGCTAAATCTTCACGGCTTTTTCCAACACACATGGCACTATATTGTTGGCGTAAGTAAGACCTTATTTAAGATGTTCTACTTTCCCCCGTAACCACGTACTTTTAGTACCCGATGTGGCAGCCTCTTAATTTTGTCTATATANGAGTAGTTTGTCCCATCTGCTGGAGCTTGAAGAAATACCCACCATTGACTAATTGCCCAATCGAAATGGCGAATGATCCTCCTCCTCCTCCTCCTGTGGTTTTTGAGGAACCAACACCCAGTTGTACACCTCGTGTTTTATGTTCTATGCTCACTTACCATATATACTTACATGATTCACAAAACACAAACTATTAGTGTGGGCATAGAGAAGAACTATCATTAACATTATGTTGTTTGGAGTATTTGAAAGGAGCATGATTGTTATCTGAACTTTATGCTTACTCCCTGAAATTTTAGTGGCCCATTCGACTTTTTTTTGTTCTCCTGATGCATATTCAAAACAGATGAAGAATTTGCGTCTTTCATTGATTTTATGCACTGCTAGGATTGTCACCGTTAAGCGGTTTTCTTTGTACATTTTGCAATTTCCTTTACCATTTCTGTTTGTTGCTAAAATAATCTCAACATCTCATGGTCAACTTTTCTTGTTGTTCAAATACAGAGTTCAGAGAGAGGATATTTGAAAACAATTAAAAAGACGATCGCAAGGTATATAATTTCCATTTTCGTGCATTTTCGAGAAATTTCTGGTTGTTTTATACCAGTTATTAATATCTAAGATCAGGAGTCAAATTCTTAGTTGAATATGTTGTGTGGAAATTGAAGTGTTCTGCCTTTTTGCATTTCCAGCACAAAGGAAGCCTAATTTGAATGGGATCTGTTACCTCTGGAGGTTCGGGTAAGGTAACCTTGTCTTTGTAGGCTTTACCTCATGAATTTAACTATCAAAGAGATCGATCACTACTTTAGGTTCACCAACTGAAATGAAGATCTGGATGGAAATTTTGTGATTTTTTTGTGTTAGTTATTATGAAGTTCTTCCACGACACTCTTTTGATTGTTCCATTTACTTGATTAAGATTCCTTTGACACAATTTCAGTTCTGTATTTTGGAAACTTGAAAGTCTGTTACCTATTTATTTCCAATGAATGTTATATAGATATGTACGGAACTTTGTAAAGTTCATGGTTCTCAGGGGAGGTTTCATATAGACTATGTAACAACTCGTTCCTGAACTGCATTATACTTCAAACAAAAATTTCGACTATGACACGATAGTGGTTGCTAAAAAGCTATATATGGAATTATTATTAAGTTGATAAATTAATGTAGAAAGTATGTACTCTTATATCATTTTCTCTAACTCACAGAAGTTATGCAGTGGACAAGGAGGACCCAAAAAAGAAGCGGAGGGTGGAGCTTGCGCGCAAGTATGTACTCTTGCAACTTGATGCTATGAGGAAAGGGCACTTTTCAAATGGCAAAGTCTATTCGACGAAGACAATCCTTGTCTGTTGATGAATTAATGTAGAAAATATATAGTCTTATACTCTTATATCATTTTCTCTAACTAACAGAAGTTGCTCTTCTGGCTTATTTAGAATGGCAGAGGCAAAAGAAAGAAATCATGTGGACGAGTCTAGAGCTGACTTTGGTGAGGATGATCCATCAAAGTGATCATTCTAACAGAAGTTTTTTATTCTTAAAAGTTTAGTACACGCTAAATAATTGTCTAAACATAGATATTAAATGAATGACCTATAATGCTTTCAACTTGTATTCTTGTTTTGACAAAGTTAGAAACTCAGTTTTCTAGGTGAGTTATGAAATGACTCTTATTTCTCTTTAACTTTGTATTGGTAACTATTATTTAAGCTCACCCCATTTCATGGTTTGTTAAGACCATTTGGATTTTTCTTTATCTTTCTTCCATCTTCATCTGACACTTATCTTGCTATATTTGTTGCTTAAATGTGTAGGTGGATAGTTTTACCCAATTTGGTGGAGAGACATCCGGAGCTAAATTATTTTTTGTGAAAGTATTATAAACTGCAAGTTTCTTGTGGGGTAGCTGACGCCCACAATATGGTACCAACTTGTCCATATCTAGTTCCTTTATAATTTTGGGTTCTTGCTTTACAAGTCTTTCTTGATTTTTTGAGTTCAAGAGCAGTTGACTGAGATGAAATTGAGTTTATGTGCCAACATCTTGTTCTTGAACCATAAGTATTATTGTCTCAGACAATGGCTCTTAATTTTAATAAATGACCAAGTCCAGAAACAATCCTACTACTACTAGGATGAAGAATTCCTTGTCAAAATCATTTCTCTGTTTCCTCTTATGTGGTAGTAATTTTTTTTTCAACTGAAAAAAAAAATGGAGAAAAAAAGAAAGATGAAGCAAATATTATTGGAACTGCAGGAGTATGTGGATCATTCAGCTCTGTTGTTCAAATTTTGTCTCGGGAGACAGTTTTCAAGAACTTGATGTCGATCTCTGATGTCTTCCTGTCATCATATGCAAAGGCTGGACTCAACCTGTTGCCTCAATCAGGTACTTTTCTCTCTCCCTCCATCTACGCCACCATCGCTGCAACACAACCATGGCACCACATTATTGAATCATAGATCAGGTACGTAGGGTGCACTATGTTCTTTTAGGTTTGAGTTGTTTTAATCATGTTAAGCTAAAATTTATGAAACAAAAAGTCTCTATCCTTATAAAATTTAAACCTATTATTGGTTTACAAATATCTTAGCCTTTACTTCTCCAAATTGTGCTACTAACGAGCAGTCAGAATTGGATTTGAAACAGTTCTTTTAGAAAAATGATTAGAAATTGTGTCTTAAGATTCAAATTTCGAATTCAATGTTGTTTAAACTTGTTATATTAAAGGTTTTTGTTCAATTGTTTTGCAAATATGCTTTTTTGAATTCGTATAATGAAGTGATGGGTTGTGGCACGTTGGTATCATGCGTCATCGACCTATTGGTTTCCCTGGATGTTTTAGTTCATGCCAACTTTGGAATCTCTCGTGGTCTAAACCAATGGTGGAGGAGCTACAGAATTGGTTTCAATGAAGCTAAATCTTCACGGCTTTTTCCAACACACATGGCACTATATTGTTGGCGTAAGTAAGACCTTATTTAAGATGTTCTACTTTCCCCCGTAACCACGTACTTTTAGTACCCGATGTGGCAGCCTCTTAATTTTGTCTATATAGTATACTTGTATATTCTTTGCCTTTCGGCTTTTTAATAAAATTTGAATTTCCCGTCAAAAATGAAAAAATAAAAAATTCCTGCTAAGCATCTCAAGTTCTTCCCTACAAAGAGCATCTTCTTTTCATTTTTATTCTTTTAATGTCAATACAATTTTATCTCTATACAGTAGACTGATCCTAATGACAGCTTTTCCATATAATGTGACTGGTTATTTCTATATTCAATTAACTAGTGAACACTGTATGATATGGTCAAAATGAACCTAATGTACAAAATATTATTATGATTACATTAAATATCCTGATTTTCATCTCAAGCATTTGTTGTGATGAATCCTTGGAAGTTAGTGATTTAGATAGTGTATGTTTGATATTTGGGTTTGGACCCGTCAAAAATATAATTATTACATGTTCGAGATGGACTGTGGGAAAGATTGACCATCGAGGCTAAGACAAAGGAGAGCGATGGAAAGGTAATAATTTTCTGTTTATCAGAATATTTATGGTATTAAGAGATTTTTTTTGTTATCTGATGACAATTGTTTGAATGCTGCACCAAGCGCTTCAGTATAAAAAACTATTTAATTATTGTTTCGCTTTTGACTTGATAATTTCAGTTGAGGCTCTTGGCATAAATTTATTGAGGGGTGAATCAAGTTAGGAATGGCTTGTTGAATGACCTTT
The DNA here is from genome assembly GCA_002174775.1 of Macleaya cordata. Classification (NCBI taxonomy): domain Eukaryota; kingdom Viridiplantae; phylum Streptophyta; class Magnoliopsida; order Ranunculales; family Papaveraceae; genus Macleaya; species Macleaya cordata. The sequence goes on from MVGT01000436.1 coordinate 1,033,182, forward strand.
TGATAGCGAAGGTAAGGATAAAACTCTTTCCTTTTCTCAAAACCTTTAGGAGTTGATTCTCTTGTTTAAGTAAGGGTTTGGGCAGTAAAACCCTCTTTCTAGTGAAACTAAGGGAAGTATTGGAAGGATTGAGCTATAATATGGGATTGGAATTTTCTGGACTTCTGTTTTGGGGTTCAGACGGTGAGTTACACTCAATGATGCTTATCATATGACTAATCTATCCAAGAGCTGACGGTCCTGGTGTGTCACTAGAGGAGAATGTACTTTCCTTTTTGTCCTTCAACTAATCTTTTCTTTTTCCTGATGTGTTCTTGTTTTTTGATGCACATATCACTTATGCATTCCTAGGAATACTACTACACATGTACACAACATAAATGGGGTGATCAATCATCTTTCAAATCGAGAAATTAATACGTTTTCAATCCTAGTCTTTACTATTCTAAATAGCTCAACAGATCATAGCGAATAAAAACAATGGATAACCTCCAGTTATGACTGCTAGAGAGTCTGAGACTGACTAAGATGAATATCTCCTCTACATGGGAGAAGATTCTCTTGG
>MVGT01000436.1:1035929-1058104 GCA_002174775.1 Macleaya cordata
TTTTGATTCGTTGGGGATCTACTGGGGTTTTGCTTCATAGGTTTTTATTTGGATTTTCATTTTTGTTTAGGATCTGTGTTTCTGTTGATCTTGCAGTAGGGTTTCTGTCGTACAAGGGTCATACAGAACAAAGCTGAAGGAGCATCAAACCGTGTAGGATAATGCACATTCCTGCCTTATTTCAGGTCCTTACACCAATTGCCAAATTCTACTTTTAAGGTATTGTCTTAGTTGTCCTCTATAGTATCGCATTCCTGTTGGTTGGGATTATTCACAGGAGATAACATGATCCAGTAGACCTGGATTACCTGCGGATCAACCATCAAAGTACAAGTTAAGTATTCGTTTTATTGGTGTCTCTGCGAACAGGATGTATTTGCGCCTATTCTGTTTAAAACTTGGCAGTCTTTCGAAATTTCATCCTGATACTGGAGTTAGATAACATTGCAAACCAATGCGACTGCTTTTTAATTTTAAGGATTTCTCCTATTTCATGGATTCCTAACTCTGCCTCGATAATTACCCTTTATATTTCTTTCTTATTACTTATGAGCATGTAGTGTTAAGCAGTGGTGTGGGGATATAGCAATTCTGGAACCATGAACGCCTTCCATGAACTGACTTCTATCTGTTGAGGGCCTTGAGTCCATTGTAGTTGGTCATAGCTGCTTGAAGGCTAGTTCTAATGACTCATTTTAACCAAAAGTTTCTCTCAGATAAAAGACCGTCACAGTCTAACGACAACATCATAAATATTGTTAAAAAATAGTACCAATACACAGTGAGTCAAATGGAGTATGTTTCGTTATTCGCCTCTGAAACTGAAACACAACATTCCGAAATTTTGGAAAAATGCTTGTATGTGCATGATAACTCTAGGTGCTTTGTGTAATAAATTGGCATATACTGGTAGTTCAGATGTATCTTAAGCTTTTTATGCAATGGTAGCTTTTAACTTTCTATTAGCTTGTTCTCAGCTGCTAGAGTTTTCGTAAGAAAAGAGCGGGAGGGCGAGCCAAAAAGCTGGGTTGCCTGGCCAGACTCAGTCCACTGATGTTAGCCAAAATAGGCAACAGTCACAAGACAGGGAGTCTGTACGACTTCCTGATTCAGATGGAGCTGCTACATCTGAGATAGATGGTTCTTATGAGGAACCTCCTGCAGTAGTAATTGCCGGTGATACTAGCCCTCCTGTCTCCACCAATACGCTCGATACATTTTATGCTGATCCAGTTCAGCAACCTGCAATTGATCAGGAGTCTTGATGGTATGATGGTTCAAGGCTTCCTGAGCCACTATATGTTAACTATCATCGTCTACAGGAAGAGAATAACCATAACCTTGGCAATTCTGGAACTCGAGAACCAGCATATGAGGTTACAATGGACCAATCTATTGCACTTAATCCACTATATGGAACAGGAGGCATTGATAGGACGCCCATCAATCAAGTTATTACTCCAGAGTTGAAGGTCAATTAAGACAGGATGACATTTCTTCAAAGGAATATTCAGTTAAAGCTCCAGATACAAGTGTTTCATCTGAAAAGTCAGTTAGTGTTCCAGTGAAAAATGATATTGGGTTTAGCAGCACTTCGACAAGTGGCAGTATATCTACCTTATATGCAGGTAATATCCTTCTTCCAAATTCATTAGTCCTTGTCCAAATATTGGGATCAGCTGCATGATTTTATTTTATGTTACTTTCTGATGTCTGGTTCTCTCTCTTTCTCTCTCTCTCTCTCTCTCACTCACACACACACACACTCTCTCTCTCTCTCTCTCTGATATTTATTTGTTCCTCTCTTTATTCTGTGTAAGACTGAACATTTCTTTCTACTTGTGGATTGTATCATAGATTCTATTCGTTCAACATCCAACNATATTTGAAAACAATTGAAAAGACGATCGCAAGGTATATAATTTCAATCTTCATGCATTTTCGAGAAATTTCTGGGTTTTTTATACCAGATATTAATATCTAAGATCAGGAGTCAAATTCTTAGTTGAATATGTTGTGTGGAAATTGAAGTGTTCTGCCCTTTTGCATTTCCAGCACAAAGGAAGCCTAGTTTGAATGGGATTTGTTACCTCTGGTGGTTCGGGTAATTATCATTTTCTATTAGCTCGGCACCATGGCCATTTATATTTCTTGTTTATTGTATATTGCCCAGAACTATTTCCATTTGAAGGTAACCTTGTCTTTGTAGGCTTTACCTCATGAATTTAACTATCAAAGTCTGTTATTTCCTATTTGTTTCTGTATACTTGAAACAAATATTTCGACTATGGCACAATAGTGGTTGCAAAAAAGCTATATATGGAATCATTATTAAGTTGATGAATTAATGTAGAAAGTATGTACTTTTATATCATTTTCTCTTAACTAACAAAAGTTATGCAGTGGACAAGGAGGACCCAACAAAGAAGCGGAGGTGGAGCTGTCTCGCAAGTATGTACTCTTGCAACTTGATGCTATGAGGAAAGGGCACTTTTCAAATGGCAAAGTCTATTCGACGAAGACAATCCTTGTCTGTTGATGAATTAATGTTGAAAGTATATAGTCTTATACTCTTATATCATTTTCTCTAACTAACAGAAGTTGCTCTTCTGCCTTATTTAGAATGGCAGAGGCAAAAGAAAGAAATCATATGATGCCACAAGCCTCTTTTATGGATTCGAATCTGGAAAAAAAAAGGTACCCAAATTGAAAATAAGGAGAATGGAGGAGAAATTCAAACAACTAAACAAAACCCCTAGCAACTAAGTATAATTAAAAAAAGTGCATCGATTAATGTTCACGTAGGCAATTATGTAGTTTCATTATCATTAGGTGTCTACTATGTTGTTTTCTGCGAGATGTGAGGCGAGGCGAGGGCCTTGTCGCCTCGCATAAGCACGCCTAGTCGACGCCTAGGCGTCGCCTGAGAATCTTTAGGTCATAGCAATTAAAAAACAANGACACCGAAGCCATAGCAGCAATGAATTAACACAGTATGAAGGAGAGGAAAATTTTTTTGAGGCATCAGAAAATCTGGTCGACCTCATTGACAGTGTAAATAGAGTGTAAGGCTGAGATGGGAAAAAGTCGAGCATGTAAAAAGTTGAAGAAGGTGGGTAGAAATATTCTGCTTCTTTTGTCCTCTAGTGGTGTTGTGACGCAATATCTGTGTGATTCGAACCCACAACCTCCACTGGGGTGGCCAACACTTCCAACAACTAACATGATGACATATATATTTCCCACTTTTACGAGCCCGAGCTTAAAAAAAGTTTTTAAGCCCGACTTATACGCAACCATTGGATGTTCACCTCGTTAGTACAGAGGTAACTGCTAATATATCCAACGGCTATGTTTTTAAGCTCGGGCTCGTGAAATCATTTTCTTAACTTCGACTAGTAAAATTGCTCTGCCATTATTGTGCATTTTTAGGGTGTGTTTGGGACGTGGTAGCTGCAAATCCAACCATCAGGTTAAGTTTCCATTTTTCTGATTTGGTGGTAGCGTTTTCTAGTTATGAGAACTGGATGGTAAATATTTATATACCTTTGGTTATGTGGTATAATCAGATCTAATACAAATGTTTTATAAATTCTGGATTGAATGTTTTATGTAGATCAGATTCGGTGCATAAGGTTAACTCTGATTCTAGTTTTAGTTAAGTTTAATTATTTAAAGGTCTGAATTTTATGTTTCTTAGGTTGAATTTAGTTTTTCTTAAAAAAAGGCCGTATATGACTTATGACGTAAATAAGTTTGAGTCATGTTTTTAACTTGGTATAACCTAACTGATGCATGTGTAGATTAGGACAGACCTTGAAATGAATGAATTGTTACTACTTCTATGATGTAATTGGATTTAAAATCGTCATTCTAATCTTTGATTAAATCTGATCCCTTTATGTCACTTGGGTTAGTCTTGTATTATTAATGCTTAACTATGTAATCTGGAAGTTAAGTCTAATTTTGTATATGATGAACTGATTGGACTTGTATATGGCATGTTGTAGGATTAATTCAATGAAGCATGGCGTGTTTGAGTCATAGTTTTTCATGATTGAATCTGTATCATCTAACTTTGTGTGGTCTGAACCTGAATATTATAATGCTTGTATGAGATTTATACTATGAACTGATGAAAGGATTCTTTGGGGATATGTTGAAACTTCTATCTATGACTCGTACAAAAGTAGAATTGAAACAAAACATGAATAGATGGAGTGTGAATAACTTGTGGCTGTTGTATCATAATTGATTGGTGGTTGGCTCAACCTTCTCCATGTAGAATTTATGCGATGNCGCCTAGGCGTCGCCTGTAACAACATAGGGTGTCTACTTATTCTCTTACATTTGCACTAATAGTGGTGCCGTACCACGTCATTACAATGATGCTTTACCACCACTTACTGATTCAATATAGTGTACTTATTTTAGTCTTAAGGATGCCAATATCTCTATTTTTGGTCATTAGATCTTTCTAATAAAGAGGAACTGTAGTTTAAATTTTCTTTAGTCATTTCTAAGAAATTTAAAAGAGTGTGTTGTCTCTTGGTTAACTATATTAAATGCACATGTGACTTCTACACTCGCTGCTGGTAACCTAGTTTCATTGACTCTTAAATTATTATATTTTATATCTCTCTCTCTATATGTACATCTATATATATCTATATATATATATACACTAGCTCGTGGAAATTAATTGTCCATTCTCCCCACACGCGCTACGCGCGTTGCCCCAATGCGCGCTTTGCGCGCACCCACAAACACGCCCTTGGATCCACTCCACGCGACTCCACCGTCAAGTCACAAGTGTAAATCAGGTGTAAATAAATAATTATGGCCACGGGACACATCCGGTATTTCGTAAAAGAACTTAAGGTTATTTTGGTCATTTACTACGCCCACGGGACACATCCGGTATTTCGTAAAAAATATAAGGTTATTTTGGTCATATAGGGTGTGGGGTTATGTANTGTTAACACAAGTTCTCTCAATACACGATTGGGTTAATTTGTGGACCACAAGTGCTAGGTTTGATAGAAGGTTAGGTTGAAAGAGCTTGAACTACGTTATGCTTGATCCCTATTTGGATACGTAGGCAGCCGCTGTGCGGTTCAGCATTAAAAAAAGTATAAGAAACCTGATGTTGTCGTTGTTGATGTTGTCGATGTTGAGGTTGTTGTTGTTGATGTTGATGCTATTGTTGGTGTTGTTGATGTTGTTGTTGGTGTTGTTGTTGATGATTTTAATTTATTTTATTTGGACTTTGGTTAGGCCTATGTTCTAGACTTAATTTAGATTAAAAGTTTTTGGTTTGGTTTTAAGGTATCGAGTCATGAGTTTATCAAGTTTGGTGAATTAATTTTTCATTGAAATTGGATACCTAGATGAATGAATCTCGTGTTCTATGTACCTTGACAACAATGTGTTTTGAGTATTTCTGACATTTGTTTCAATCTTATGGTGCCTCACATGTATCATTTGCTAATTGTAATATTCCGGTCTCAGTTGAAAATGATTGTCTCAATAAAGAAGATGGCTGTTATCCAAAATTCAAAAGAGTGTGCTTTTTTGGTCATTAGATCTTCTACTAAAGAGGAACTGTAGTTTAAATTTTCTTTAGTCATTTCTAAGAAATTCAAAAAAGTGTGCTTTTTTACTTTCTCTGGGTTAACTATATAAATGCACCTGTGACTTCTACACTTGCTGCAGGTGACCTGGTTTCATTGACACTTAAATTATCAATATTCTATCTCTCTCTCTCTCTCTCTCTCTCTCTCTATATATATATATATATATATGTTGTTTTCTATCGATTTTAAGTCCACATGTGGACGAGTCTAGAGCTGATTTTGGTGAGGATGATCCATGGAAGTGATCATTCTAATAGAAGTTTTGTATTCTTAAAAGTTTAGTACATGCTAAATAATTGTCTAAACATAGATATTAAATGAATGACCTGTAATTCTTCCAACTTGTATTCTTGTTTTGACAAAGTTAGAAACTCAGTTTTCTTGGTGAGTTATGAAATGAGTCTTATTTCTGTTTAACTTTGTATTCATAACCATTATTTAAGCTCACCACATTTCATGGTTTGTCAAGACCATTTGGATTTTTCTTTATCTTTCTTCCATCTTCATCTGACACTTGTCTTGTTATATTTGTTGCTTAAATGTGTAGGTGGATAGTTTTACCCAATTTGGTGGAAAGACATCTGGAGCTGAATTATTTTTTTGAAAGTATTATAAACTGCAAGTTGCTTGTGGGGTAGCTGACGCCCACAATATGGTACCAACTTGTCCATATCTAGTTCCTTTATTATTTTGGGTTCTTGCTTTACAAGTCTTTCTTGGTTTTTGGAGTTCAAAAGCNTCCTAGTCAGCACAACTTGTGTACCGTGCTCCTTTATATATATATATATATATATGTTGTTTTGTATCGATTTTAAGTCCACATGTGGACGAGTCTAGAGCTGATTTTGGTGAGGATGATCCATCGAAGTGATCATTCTAACAGAAGTTTTTTATTCTTAAAAGTTTAGTACACGCTAAATAATTGTCTAAAATAGATATTAAATGAATGACCTATAATGCTTTCAACTTGTATTCTTGTTTTGACAAAGTTAGAAACTCAGTTTTCTAGGTGAGTTATGAAATGAGTCTTATTTCTCTTTAACTTTTTATTGATAACCATTATTTAAGCTCACCACATTTCATGGTTTGTGAAGACCATTTGGATTTTTCTTTATCTTTCTTCCATCTTCATCTGACACTTATCTTGTTATATTTGTTGCTTAAATGTGTAGGTGGATAGTTTTACCCAATTTGGTGGAGAGACATCTGGAGCTGAATTATTTTTTTGAAAGTATTATAAACTGCAAGTTGCTTGTGGGGTAGCTGACGCCCACAATATGGTACCAACTTGTCCATATCTAGTTCCTTTATTATTTTGGGTTCTTGCTTTACAAGTCTTTCTTGGTTTTTGGAGTTCAAAAGCAGTTGACTGAGATGAAATTGAGTTTATGTGCCAACATCTTGTTCTTGAACCATAAGTATTATTGTCTCAGACGATGGCTCTTAATTTTAATAAATGACCAAGTCCAGAAACAATCCTACTACTACTAGGATGAAGAATTCCGTGTCAAAATCATTTCTATGTTTCCTGTTATGTGATAGTAATTTTTGTTTTTCAACTGAAAAAGAAAAAAATGGAGAAAAAAAGAAAGATGAACCAAATATTATTGGAACTGCAGGAGTATGTGGATCATTCAGCTCTGTTGTTCAAATTTTATGTCTCGGGAGACAGTTTTCAAGAACTTGATGTCGATCTCTGATGTCTTCCTGTGATCATATGCAAAGGCTGGACTCAACCTGTTGCCTCAATTAGGTACTTTTCTCTCTCCCTCCATCTACGCCACCATCGCTGCAACACAACCATAGCACCACATTATTGGATCATAGATCAGGTACGTAGGGTGCACTATGTTCTTTTAGGTTTGAGTTGTTTTAATCATGTTTAGCTAAAATTCATGAAACAGAAAGTCTCTATCCTTATAAAATTTAAACCTATTATTGGTTTACAAATATCTTAGCCTTTACTTCTCCAAATTGTGCTACTAACGAGCAGTCAGAATTGGATTTGAAACAGTTCTTTTAGAAAAATGATTAGAAATTGTCTCTTAAGATTCCAATTCAATGTTGTTTAAACTTGTGATATTAGAGGTTTTTGTTCAATTGTTTTGCAAATATGCTTTTTTGAATTCTGTTAGATTTAGTAGATTTAGTAGTTTAGTATGTAAGGAAGAGGGTAGCGGGGACAAACAGCACCACAAAACAGCACTACCAGCACCAACAGCCACCAAAAACAGCACTAGCAGAACTTAACAGCCACCAAACAGTAAGGAAATAACAGCAACACAAAACTTCCACCTTATGTAACCCGGCAATCTTCATGCATCCACCATACAATCCACTCCAAAAACAAACCCTAGATATAGATCTAGGATGCAAAACACCAAACCACCAAGATTGAGGCACTGTTCACGAATACTATTCACGACAATATTTGCAGCACTGTTCACGAGTACTGTTCACAGCGCGGATGGAAGGCACTGTTCACGAATTCAGTGAATTTTCTCTATTTTGTGCTTCATAAGATTGTGTTTTCAGTCCATTTCCTGCTGTTATGGATGATGCTAAATCTAACAAATTCGTATAATGAAGTGATGGGTTGTGGCACGTTGGTATCATGCGTCAGCGACCTATTGGTTTCCCTGGATGTTTTAGTTCATGCCAACTTTGGAATCTCACGTGGTCTAAACCAATGGTGGAGGAGCTACGGATTGGTTTCATGGAAGCTAAATCTTCACTTCTTTTTCCAACACACATGGCACTATATTATTGGCATAAGTAAGACCTTATTTAATATGTTCTATTCTCCCCCGTAACCAAGTACTTTTAGTCCCCGATTTGGCAGCCTCTTAATTGAAGTAGCACATTTAAGACTTTGTCTTGAATGTGTTTGCTGAGGTGCCACCACATCAGGGAGCGTAATGATTCGATACTTGTTTGATTGATGGGCTTAGTAGAATTGCTCTAAACTATGGTATTGGTTCTCTAATAAGTGTTAAGTATGCAGTTATGGCTAAGTAACACACTTATGAAGCTTGCCGACATTACAGCTAACATAAAATCGCAATATTCAGGTCTTAAGGGGTATGTCATATTTCTTTCGACAACTTTTTGTTGCACATAGAAGGAACTCTTGTACAGATAAAAGTGGGTTCAATTCAGAGTGTCCAGCCTTGTTAGAGCTTACGTAAAGGAATATGATATGTCTAGGCGGACCATTTCGATCCCAACACACGCTTTTCTTTCAAGCTGCATTTTGGTTCGTAGTTCACTTCTTCTTTTTATTTATTCTGAACCTAAATTTGAGTATATTGTTGAAAAAATGATAAATAGGGAGAAGGGGAAAGAGGTAAGAGGGGTGTGGCTCGGTGGTGGTGTTGAGCTAATCCGGACTCAACTCCATGTGAGTCAAGGTGCATTTATACTTCTTCGCTATCTTCTTCTTATTCTCAATAGAGAGATAAGGTGTGCTCCATCTATATCTCTCTCTCTCTCTCTCCATAATATATATGTTTATCTTAGAAGCCGTTTTACTTGGGGCAGTTTTGGACATGCCCCGCTTATCATGATATTTACGCACTTTTGCTTTACTTATTCTTACACCATACTTACATTGTTCTGTAGGCCTACATGAATATGTATATAACTCAATTGTTGAGTCTTTGTGGAGTCGATCTCCTATCCATGTAGATCATGTGTATATAAACTTCACTTCTGAAACTTCTAACCCTTTGAAAAGTTTAGTTGAAATTTAAATGGTAAAATTGAATGTTTTAGAAAGCTTAAAAGTTGAATCAACTTTTGGTAGTGTGGAAAATTTAGAATGATCTGCTTCTTAGTTCTCTCTTGTTGCCTGTTGTTTTTTCCGAAAAAAAAAAAGAAAAGAAAAATAGACAGACAAAGAAGATTTTTAGATTGATGTGGTTTTTTTAGATTGAACTACTTGGTGAGGAGATCATCATCACAAATACACCAGTCCTTGGGTCCTATCCATGTAGGCCAACAATACAGTGTAAAGAAGGTGTAATAGTATAAGAATTAAGTAAAACAAAGAAGTAAACTACATAAACGTGGAGTAGATCCAAAATTAGGTCTTTCCATTTTATACAAGCCCCTGCAAAGTGAAACGAATCCTTCCACGAACTTCGATATCTTTTCCACAGTCAATTTGTTCACTCTTAACCGAAACCAAACCTCTCTCTATATATATATGAACCCCTACATGTGTTGTTTCTTATACCCTATTTACACCAGTGTATGGGTTTATATAGAGATGATTTGACGGTTGGTGTTGAACAACGTTATGAGAAGTGATGAAAAAACATCCCGTAGATCATCTCAATACGAGCCTATAAGATTGTGTATATTCTAGGGCATTATTCTAGGGCAAGTAGTCTGGTGGATAATACCATGATCTGCACAAAAAATCTGCATACAACCTTGTGTATATTCTAGGGCATTATCAGAACGAATAATCTTAATTGATGTGTCATACTGGGTTTTTATTTCATTGTAAAATGTATGAAGAACAGTTGGTAATTCAGAACGATTTTTCATTAAAAATAACCAAGTCATACGAGTGCAATCATCCACAAAGATAACAAAATATTGAAACTGAGATAAGCTTTTAGTGCGACAAGGACCCCAAATATCAGAATGAAATAAAGCAAAAGGACTGGAATGACGACTATTACTAGTACTACTACTAGGAAAGGAACTCCGATGATGTTTGCCAAGTTGGCATGGTTCACATTCCANAGAAAATTTTTAGATTGATGTGGTTTTTTTAGATTGAACTACATGGTGAGGAGATCATCATCACAAATACACCAGTCCTTGGGTCCTATCCATGTAGGCCACCAATACAGTGTAAAGAAGGTGTAATAGTATAAGAATTAAGTAAAACAAAGAAGTAAACTACATAAACGTGGAGTAGATCCAAAATTAGGTCTTTCCATTTTGTACGAGCCCCTGCACAGTGAAACGAATCCTTCCACGTACTTCGATATCTTTTTCACAGTTCTTAACCGAAACCAAACCTCTCTCTATATATATTGAACCCCTACATGTGTTGTTTCTTATACCCTATTTACACCAGTGTATGGGTTTATATAGAGATGATTTGAAGGTTGGTGTTGAACAACGTTATGAGAAGTGATGAAAAAACATCCCGTAGATCATCTCAATACGAGCCTATAAGCAAGTGTAAATAGAGTGTAAGACTGAGATGGGAAAAAGTCGAGCATGTAAAAATTTGAAGAAGGTGGGTAGAAATATTCTGCTTCTTTTGTCCTCTAGTGGTGTTGTGACGCTATATCTGTGGGATTCGAACCCACAACCTCCACTGGGGTGGCCAACACTTCCAACAACTAACATGATGACATATATATTTCCCACTTCTACGAGCCCGAGCTTAAAAAAAGTTTTTAAGCCCGAGTTATGCACAACCAGTGGATGCTCACCTTGTTAGTACAGAGGTAACTACTAATATATCCAACGGCTATGTTTTTAAGCTCGGGCTCGTGAAATCATTTTCTTATTTTTTTTACTAGTAAAATTGCTTTGCCATTATAGTGCATATTTATGATGTGTTTGGGACGTGGTAGCTGCAAATCCAACCATCAGGTTAAGTTTCCATTTTTCTGATTCGGTGGTAGCGTTTTCTAGTTATGAGAACTGGATAGTAAATATTTATATACCTTTGGTTATGTGGTATAATCAGATCTAATACAAATGTTTTATAAATTCTGGATTGAATGTTTTATGTAGATCAGATTCTGTGGATAAGGTTAAATCTGATTCTAGTTTTAGTTAAATCTCAATAGTTTAATTATTTAAAGGTCTGAATTTGATGTTTCTTAGGTTGAATTTAGTTTTTCTTAAAAAAAGGCCTTATATGACTTATGACGTAAATAATTTTGAGTTATGTTTTTGACTTGGTATAACCTAACTGATGCATGTGTAGATTAGGACAGACCTTGAAATGAATGAATTTTTACTACTGATGTAATTGGATTTAAAAACATCATTCTAATCTTTGATTAAATCTGATCCCTTTATGTCACTTGGGTTAGTCTTGTATTATTAATGCTTAACTATGTAATCTGGAAGTTAAATCTAATTTTGTATATGATGAACTGATTGGACTTGTATATGGCATGTTGTAGGATTAATTCAATAAAGCATGGCGTGTTTGAGTCATAGTTTTTCATGATTGAATCTGTATCATCTAACTTTGTGTGGTCTGAACCTGAATATTATAATGCTTGTATGAGATTTATACTATGAACTGATGAAAGGATTCTTTGGGGATATGTTGAAACTTCTATCTATGACTCGTACAAAAGTAGAATTGAAACAAAACACGAATAGATGGAGTGTGAATAACTTGTGGCTGTTGTATCATAATTGATTGGTGGTTGGCTCAACCTTCTCCATGTAGAATTTATGCGATGACCGAGAGGTCGTATTGGAACTTATAGAGGTGATCCCTTGTTGAGGCAAGTAACCTACTTCTTTTTGGGGCAAGGTCGATGTTAACACAAGTTCTCTCAATACACGATTGGGTTAATTTGTGGACCACAAGTGCTAGGTTTGATAGAAGGTTAGGTTGAAAGAGCTTGAACTACATTATGCTTGATCCCTATTTGGATACGTAGGCAGCCGCGGTGCGGTTCAGCATTAAAAAAAGTATAAGAAACCAGATATTGTCGTTGTTGATGTTGTCGATGTTGAGGTTGTCGTTGTTGATGTTGATGCTATTGTTGGTGTTGTTGATGTTGTTGTTGGTGTTGTTGTTGGTGTTGTTGTTGATGATGTTAATTTATTTTATTTGGACTTTGGTTAGGCCTATGTTCTAGACTTAATTTTAGATTAAAAGTTTTTGGTTTGGTTTTAAGGTATCAGGTCATGAGTTTGGTTTTGGGTAGTTGGAATTTGGGGAGTTACATATGTATCAAGTTTGGTGAATTAATTTTTCATTGAAATTGGATACCTAGATGAATGAATCTCGTGTTCTGTGTACCTTGACAACATTGTGTTTTGAGTATTTCTTTGTTTGAATCTTATGGTGCTTCACATGTATCATTTGCTAATTGTAATATTCCGGTCTCAGTTGAAAATGATGGATTTCTTGTTGTTATATTCTTTTATTTTCTTATTTGTCTTCCATAAAGAAGATGGCTGTTATCCGACATAAGTAAACATGGTTCTTTAACTTGTAGATCTGGACCATTAGGCAGTGTCATCCCTTGTAAATGTGTCGAAGCCTAATAACCAATTGGCCAAAAAATTTCCTGCTAAGCATCTCAAGTTCTTCCCTACAAAGGGCATCTTCTTTTCATTTTTATTATTTTAATGTCAATACAATTTTATCTCTATACAGTAGACTGATCCTAATGACAGCTTTTCCATATAATGTGACTGGTTATTTCTATATTCAATTAACTAGTGAACACTGTATGATATGGTCAAAATGAACATAATGTACAAAATATTATTATGATTACATTAAATATCCTGATTTTCATCTCAAGCATTTGTTGTGATGAATCCTTGGAAGTTAGTGATTTAGATAGTGTATGTTTGATATTTGGGTTTGGACCCGTCAAAAATATAATTATTACATGTTCGAGATGGACTGTGGGAATGATTGGCCATCGAGGCTAAGACAAAGGAGAGCGATGGAAAGGTAATAATTTTCTGTTTATCAGAATCTTTATGGTATTAAGAGATTTTTTTTGTTATCTGATGACAATTGTTTGAATGCTGCGCCAAGCGCTTCCGCATAAAAAACTATTTAGTTATTGTTTCGCTTTTGACTTGATAATTTCAGTTGAGGCTTTTGGCATAAATTTATTTAGGGGTGAATCAAGTTAGGAATGGCTTGTTGAATGACCTTTTGATAGCGAAGGTAAGGATAAAACTCTTTCCTTATCTCAAAACCTTTAGGAGTTGATTCTCTTGTTTAAGTAAGGGTTTGGGCCGTAAAACCCTCTTTCTAGTAAAACTAAGGGCAGTATTGGAAGGATTGAGCTATAATATGGGATTGGAATTTTCTGGATTTTTGTTTTGGGGTTCAGACGGTGAGTTACACTCAATGATGCTTATCATATGACTAATCTATCCAAGAGCTGACGGTCCTGGTGTGTCACTAGAGGAGAAGGTACTTTCCTTTTTGTCCTTCAACTAATCTTTTCTTTTTCCTGATGTGTTCTTGTTTTTTGATGCACATATCACTTATGCATTCCTAGGAATACTACATGTACACAACATAAATGGGGTGATCAATCATCTTCCAAATCGAGAAATTAATACATTTTCAATCCTAGTAAATAAGCATGGAATATCTCCAACAAAATATAGAATTCTTCTTAGCCACTCAACAAGCTAGTGAGTACCAACACTAGAGATGTACATACAATTTCTAGAGATAATAATCCTCTTTTCCTATGTTTAATAGATTTCTGCTTGCACTCTTTAGTCTTTACTATTCTAAATAGCTCAACAGATCATAGCGAATGAAAACAATGGATAATTCTCTTGGAAGAGTAGTTTGTCCCATCTGCTGGAGCTTGAAGAAATACCCACCATTGACTAATTGCCCAATCGAAATGGCGAATGATCCTCCTCCTCCTCCTCCTCCTGTGGTTTTTGAGGAACCAACACCAAGTTGTACACCTAGAGGTATTGTATTGCCTTCCCTCCTCTAGCTTCAAATATTTAAAAAAACTAATTGAAGTTCTTTAATTTGTTCAGATGAGATTCATGCGCAGAAGTGTCTCTGATCAAAACTTTCCTTTTTTCAAAGGGTAAATGATGATGACATTGGATCCTCCTGACCCTCTAGCAAGGTGTCTTGTGGCTCAGGATCTTGTTGCTACTTTTGCTGCTTCTTGTGCTGCAGCACCCGAGTCTTCACAGGGCCACATCCGGAATAACTGCGGCAGCACATCAGAACGGGCTTCCCAGTTAACTGAAGAGTTAGTTAATAGCATGGAAGAGATCAGTAGCTTACAGGCGCTTGGTCATAGCATATAAGCTTCATTGCAGGTAGTCATTTCCAAAAACAATAACTTGGTTCGTATGCTCTTTAGTCTCTTTCATACATGAGAAATGATAGCAGTACTAGTACATAGGGAGCCGAATAGCTCTTCTCTATGCTTACACATCATCACTCGTGTTTTATGTTCTATGCTCACTTACCATATATACTTACATGATTCCATCACAAAACACAAACTATTAGTGTGGGCATAGAGAAGAACTATCATTAACATTATGTTGTTTGGAGTATTTGAAAGGAGTGTGATTGTTATCTGAACTTTATGCTTACTCCCTGAAATTTTAGTGGCCCATGCGACTTTTTTTTGTTCTCCTGATGCATATTCAAAGCAGATGAAGAATTTGCGTCTTTCATTGATTTTATGCACTGCTAGGATTGTCACCGTCAAGCAGTTTTCTTTGTACATTTTGCAATTTCCTTTTCCATTTCTGTTTGTTGCTAAAATAATCTCAACTCTCATGGTCAACTTTTCTTGTTGTTCAAATACGGAGTTCAGGGAGAGGATATTTGAAAACAATTGAAAAGACGATCGCAAGGTATATAATTTCCATTTTCATGCATTTTCGAGAAATTTCTGGGTTTTTTATACCAAATATTAATATCTAAGATCAGGAGTCAAATTCTTAGTTGAATATGTTGTGTGGAAATTGAAGTGTTCTGCCTTTTTGCATTTCCAGCACAAAGGAAGCCTAGTTTGAATGGGATCTGTTACCTCTGGAGGTTCGGGTAATTATCATTTTCTATTAGCTCTGCACCATGGCCATTTATATTTCTTGTTTGTTGTATATTGCCCAGAACTATTTCCATTTGAAGGTAACCTTGTCTTTGTAGGCTTTACCTCATGAATTTAACTATCAAAGAGATCGATCACTACTTTAGGTTCACCAACTGAGATGAAGATCTGGATGGAAATTTTGTGATTTTTTGTGTTAGTTATTATGAAGTTCTTCCACGACACTCTTTTCATTGTTCCATTTAGTTGATTAAGATTCCTTTGACACAATTTCAGTTCTGTATTTTGGAAACTTGAAAGTCTGTTACCTATTTATTTCCAAGAATGTTATATAGATATGTACAGAACTCTGTAAAGTTCATGGTTCTCAGGGGATGTTTTATATAGACTATGTAACAACTGGTTCCTGAACTGCATTATACTTCAAACAAAAATTTCAACTATGACACGATAGTGGTTGCGAAAAAGATATATATGGAATTATTATTAAGTTGATGAATTAATGAAGAAAGTATGTACTCTTATGTCATTTTCTCTAACTAACAGAAGTTATGCAGTGGACAAGGAGGACCCAACATAGAAGCGGAGGGTGGAGCAGTCGCGCATGTATGCACTCTTGCAACTTGATGCTACGAGGAAAGGGCACTTTTCAAATGGCAAAGTCTATTCGACGAAGACAATCCTTGTCTGTTGATGAATTAATGTAGAAAGTATATAGTCTTATACTTTTATACCATTTTCTCTAACTAACAGAATTTGCTCTTCTGGCGTATTTAGAATGGCAGAGGGAAAAGAAAGAAATCATATGATCCCACAAGCCTCTTTTATGGATTCCAATCTGGAAAAAAAAAGGGTACCCAAATTGAATATAAGGAGAATGGGAGGAGAAATTCAAACAACAAAACAAAACCCCTAGCAACTAAGTATAATAAAAAAAAGGTGCATAGATAAATGTTCACGTAGGCAATTATGTAGTTTCGTTATCATTGGGTGTCTACTTATTCTCTTACATGTGCACTAATAGTGGTGCTGCACCTGTGACTTCTACACTCGCTGCAGGTGACTTAGTTTCATTGACCCTTAAATTACCAATATTCTATCTCTCTATCTCTCTCTCTCTCTCTCTCTCTCTCTCTCTCTCTCTCTCTCTAACAGCGCTGATTTTTGTGAGGATGATCCATCGAAGTGATCATTCTAACAGAAGTTTTTTATTCTTAAAAGTTTAGTACACGCTAAACAATTGTCTAAACATAGATATTAAATGAATGACCTATAATGCTCTCAACTTGTATTCTTGTTTTGACAAAGTTTCAAATAATTGTCTAAACATAGATATTAAATGAATGACCTATAATGCTCTCAACTTGTATTCTTGTTTTGACAAAGTTAGAAACTCAGTTTTCTAGGTGAGTTATGAAATGAGTCTTATTTCTCTTTAACTTTTTATTGATAACCATTATTTAAGCTCACCACATTTCATGGTTTGTGAAGACCATTTGGATTTTTCTTTATCTTTCTTCCATCTTCATCTGACACTTGTCTTGTTATATTTGTTGCTTAAATGTGTAGGTGGATAGTTTTACCCAATTTGGTGGAGAGACATCTGGAGCTGAATTATTTTTTTGAAAGTATTATAAACTGCAAGTTGCTTGTGGGGTAGCTGACGCCCACAATATGGTACCAACTTGTCCATATCTAGTTCCTTTATTATTTTGGGTTCTTGCTTTACAAGTCTTTCTTGGTTTTTGGAGTTCAAAAGCAGTTGACTGAGATGAAATTGAGTTTATGTGCCAACATCTTGTTCTTGAACCATAAGTATTATTGTCTCAGACGATGGCTCTTAATTTTAATAAATGACCAAGTCCAGAAACAATCCTACTACTACTAGGATGAAGAATTCCATGTCAAAATCATATCTATGTTTCCTGTTATGTGATAGTAATTTTTGTTTTTCAACTGAAAAAGAAAAAAATGGAGAAAAAAAGAAAGATGAAGGAAATATTATTGGAACTGCAGGAGTATGTGGATCATTCAGCTCTGTTGCTCAAATTTTATGTCTCGGGAGACAGTTTTCAAGAACTTGATGTCGATCTCTGATGTCTTCCTGTCATCATATGCAAAGGCTGGACTCAACCTGTTGCCTCAATCAGGTACTTTTCTCTCTCCCTCCATCTACGCCACCATCGCTGCAACACAACCATGGCACCACATTATTGGATCATAGATCAGGTATGTAGGGTGCACTATGTTCTTTTAGGTTTGAGTTGTTTTAATCATGTTAAGCTAAAATTTATGAAACAGAAAGTCTCTATCCTTATAAAATTTAAACCTATTATTGGTTTACAAATATCTTAGCCGTTACTTCTCCAAATTGTGCTACTAACGAGCAGTCAGAATTGGAGTTGAAACAGTTCTTTTAGAGAAATGATTAGAAATTGTGTGTTAAGATTCAAATTTCAAATTCAATGTTGTTTAAACTTGTTAAATTTAAGGTTTTTGTTCAATTGTTTTGCAAATATGCTTTTTTGAATTCGTATAATGTAGTGATGGGTTGTGGCACGTTGGTATCATGCGTCATCGACCTATAGGTTTCCCTGGATGTTTTAGTTCATGCCAACTTTGGATTCTCATGTGGTCTAAACCAATGGTGGAGGAGCTACAGAATTGGTTTCATGGAGGCTAAATCTTCACGTCTTTTTCCAACACACATAGCACTATATTGTTGTCGTAAGTAAGACCTTATTTAAGAT
The DNA here is from genome assembly GCA_002174775.1 of Macleaya cordata. NCBI lineage: Eukaryota > Viridiplantae > Streptophyta > Magnoliopsida > Ranunculales > Papaveraceae > Macleaya > Macleaya cordata. Next base: position 1,054,110 of record MVGT01000436.1, read on the forward strand.
GTTCTACTCTCCCCCGTAACCAAGTACTTTTAGTCCCGATGTGGCAGCCTCTTAATTGCAGTAGCACATTAGGACTTTGTCTTGAATGTGTTTGCTGAGGTGCCACCACATCAGGGAGCGTAATGATTCGATACTTGTTTGATTGATGGGCTTAGTAGAATTGCTCTAAATTATGGTATTGGTTCTCTAATACTTGGATGAAGTGTTAAGTATGCAGTTATGGCCAAGTAACACACTTATGCAGCTTGCCGACATTACAGCTTGTGAAGTTATTGCGGCTAAAATAAAATCACAATATTGAGGTCTCATGGGGTATGTCATATTTCTTTCAACAACTTTTTGTTGCACATAGAAGGAGCTCTTGTACAGTTAAAAGTGGGTTCAATTGAGAGTGTCCAGCCTTGTTAGAGCTTACGTAATGGAATATGATATGTCTAGGCGGACCATTTCGATCCCAACACACTCTTTTCTTTCAGGCTTTATTTTGGTTCGTAGCTCACTTTTTCTTTTTATTTATTCTGAACCTAAATTTGAATATAATGTTGAAAAAATGATAAATAGGGAGAAGGGGAAAGAGGTGAGAGGGGTGTGGCTCGGTGGTGGTGTTGAGCTAATCCAGACTCAAAGGTACATTTATACTTCTTCGATATCTTCTTCTTATTCTCAATTGAGAGATAAGGTGTGCTCCATCTCTCTCTCTCTCTCCATAATATATATATGTGTAGCTTAGAAGCCGTTTTTCTTGGGGCAGTTTTGGACATACCTCCCTTATCATGACGTGTACACACTTTTTCTTTACTTATTCTTACACCATACTTACATTGTTCTGTAGGCCTACATGAGTATGTATATAACTCAATTGTTGATTCTTTGTGGAGACATTCTCCTATCCATGTAGATCATCTGTATATAAACTTCACTTATGAAACTTCTAACCCTTTGAAAAGTTTAGCTGAAACTTAAATGGTAAAATTGAATGCTTTAGAAAGCTTAAAAGTTAAATCAACTTTTGGTAGTGTGAAAAATTTAGAATGATCTGCTTCTTAGTTCTCTCTTGTTTCCTGTTGTTTTTTCCGAAAAAAAAAGAAAAGAAAAATAGACAAACAAAGAAAAATTCTAGATTGATGTGGTTTTTTTAGATTGATCTACTTGGTGAGGAGATCATCATCACAAATACACCAGTCCTTGGGTCCTATCCATGTAGGCCCACAATACAGTGTAAAGAAGGTGCAATAGTATAAGAATTAAGTAAAACAAAGAAGTAAACTACATAAACGTGGAGTAGATCCAAAATTAGGTCTTCCCATTTTATACGAGCCCCTACACATTGAAACGAATCCTTCCACGTACTTCGATATCTTTTTCACAGTCAATGTGTTCACTCTTAACCGAAACCAAACCTCTCTCTATATATATATGAACCCCTACATGTGTTGTTTCTTATACCCTATTTACACCAGTAAAGTCGAGCATGTAAAAAGTTGAAGAAGGTGGGTAGAAATATTCTGCTTCTTTTGTCTTCTAGTGGTGTTGTGACCCAATATCTATAGGATTCGAACCCACAACCTCCACTGGGGTCGCCAACACTTCCAACAACTAACATGATGACATATATATTTCCCACTTCTACGAGCCCGAGCATAAAAAAAGTTTTTAAGCCCGAGTTATGCACAACCATTGGATTGGATGTTCACCTTGTTAGTACAGAGGTAACTGCTAATATATCCAACGGCTATGTTTTTAAGCTCGGGTTCGTGAAATCATTTTCTTATTTTTTTACTAGTAAAATTGCTCTGCCATTATAGTGCATTTTTAGGGTGTGTTTGGGACGTGGTAGCTGTAAATCCAACCATCAGGTTAAGTTTCCATTTTTCTAATTCGGTAGAAGCGTTTTCTAGTTATGAGAACTGGATAGTAAATATTTATATACCTTTGGTTATGTGGTATAATCAGATCTAATACAAATGTTTTATAAATTCTGGATTGAACGTTTTATGTAAATCAGATTCGGTGCATAAGGTTAAATCTGATTCTAGTTTTAGTTACATCTCAATAGTTTAATTATTTAAAGGTCTGAATTTGATGTTTCTTAGGTTGAATTTAGTTTTTCTTAAAAAAAAGGCCTTATATGACTTATGACGTAAATAAGTTAGAGTTATGTTTTTGACTTGGTATAACCTAACTGATGCATGTGTAGATTAGGACACACCTTGAAATGAATGAATTGTTACTACTTCTATGATGTAATTAAATTTAAAATCGTCATTCTAATCTTTGATTAAATCTGATCCCTTTATGTCACTTGGGTTAGTCTTGTATTATTAATGCTTAACTATGTAATCTGGAAGTTAAATCTAATTTTGTATATGATGAACTGATTGGACTTGTATATGGCATGTTGTAGGATTAATTCAATGACGCATGGCGTGTTTGAGTCATTTTTCATGATTGAATCTGTATCATCTAACTTTGTGTGTTCTGAACCTGAATATTATCATGCTTGTATGAGATTTATACTATGAACTGATGAAAGGATTCTTTGGGGATATGTTGAAACTTCTATCCATGACTCGTACAAAAGTAGAATTGAAACAAAACATGAATAGATAGAATGTGAATAACTTGTAGCTGTTGTATCATAATTGATTGGTAGTTGGCTCAACCTTCTCCATGTAGAATTTATGCGATGACCGAGGGGTCGTATTGGAACTTATAGAGGTGATCTCTTGCTAAGGCAGGTGACCTACTTCTTTTGGGGGCAAGGTCGATGTTTGCGGAGGTGCCACCACATCAGGGAGCGTATTGATTCGATACTTGTTTGATTGATGGGCTTAGTAGAATTGCTCTAAACTATGGTATTGGTTCTATAATACTGGATGAAGTTTTAAGTATGTAGTTATGGCCAAGTAAGACACTTATGAAGCTTGCCGACATTACAGCTCGTGAAATTATTGCGGTTAACATAAAATCGCAATATTGAGGTCTTAAGGGGTATTTCATATTTCTTTCAACAACTTTTTGTTGCACATAGAAGGAACTCTTGTACAAATAAAAGTGGGTTCAATTCAGAGTGTCCAGCCTTGTTAGAGCTTACGTAAAGGAAAATGATATGTATAGGCGGACCATTTCGTTCCCAACACACTTTTTTCTTTCAAGCTGCATTTTAGTTCGTAGTTCACTTTTTCTTTTTATTTATTCTGAACCTAATATTTGAATATTTTGTTGAAAAAATGATGAATAGGGAGAAGGGGAAAGAGGTAAGAGGGGTGGGGCTCGATGGTGGTGTTCAGCTAATCTCAATTCCATGTGAGTCAAGGTACATATCTACTTCTTCGTTATCTTTATTCTCAAGATAAGGTTTGCTCCATTTCTCTCTCTCCATAATATATATGTTTAGCTTAGAAGTCGTTTTACTTGGGCAGTTTTGGACATGCCCCTGTTTATCATGATGTTTATGCACTTTTTCTTTACTTATTCTTACACCATGCTTACATTGTCATGTAGGCCTACATGAATATATATATATAACTCAATTGTTGATTCTTTGTGGAGATGATCTCCTATCTATGTAGATCATATGTATATAAACTTCACTTATGAAACTTCTAACCCTTTGAAAAGTTTAGTTGAAAATTAATTGTAAAAATAAATGTTTTAGAAAGCTTAAAAGTTGAATCAAACACATTTAGAATGATGTGTTTCTTAGTTCTTCTTGTTCCGTGTTGTTTTTACCTGACAAAAAAAAAAAGGACAAAGAAAATTTTTAGAATAATGTGGTTTTTTTAGATTGATCTACATGGTGAGGAGATCATTACCACAAATACACCAGTACTTGAATAAAACAACGAAGTAAACTACATAAACGTGGGGTAGATCTAAAATTAGGTCTTTCCAATTTATACAAGCCCCTGCACATTGAAACGAAACCTTCCACGTACTTCGATATCTTTTTCACTCAAGTCACTTTGTTCCTTCTTAACCGAAACCAAACCTCT